>OY757024.1:6253912-6304440 GCA_963580285.1 Lucinisca nassula | reverse complement strand
CGCTTTGACGGGTGACCTTGACCTATATTTTACGCTCCAGTTTCTTTGACACAATTTACGTCGATGTTCCAGATCTACTCAAATAAAAGGCCTACAACCATCAAATCTTGCATAGTGCTTCTCCTAGATGTACTGACTCTGCAGGTACCTTGACCCGGTGACCTTGACCTATATTTTACACTCCAGTGACTTTGACACAATTTACAGTGAAGTACGGCCCCCGCCCATAGGGGCTTGAAGAAATATATGGGCTGCATGATGCTTCCACGCAGAGCTGAATCCGGCCCACACACTAGTACTGGTAAACCACTTAGAGGAACTAAGCCTGTCCAGGAACCGCGGTGCAAGGCAGACTGTCCATGCTAATAAACCCTATTGGTTTCATTGGGCGACAGGGCTTGAGATGTCATTTCATTTCAACGTCGGGTAAAAGTCCCACAAAATTGGAAGCAACGTCTCCAAAATGACCTTTACAGTGTTGACGGGACGTTAAACCTCAAATCAAACAAACAAATACAGTGAAGTTCCAGATCTCCTAAAATAAAAGACCTACAAACATCAAGTCTTGCATAGTCATTCTCCTAGATGTATTGACTCTCTAGGTACCTTGACCTGGTGACCTTGACCTATATTTTACACTCCAGTGACTTTGACACCATTCACATCGATGGTCCAGATTTCAAATAAAAGGCCTACAACCATCAAATCTTGCATAATGCTGCTCCTCGATGTACTGACTCTTTAGGTACCTTGACCTGGTTGACCTTGACCTATATTTTACGCTCCAGTGACTTTGACACTATTTATGTCAATGTTTCAGATCTCCCCATGCCTACATTTTATGTGGGCATTCCATATCTTAACTATAAGGCCTACAACCACCTAACCTCCTACATTTTCTTGCCCTGCAGGTACCTTTACCTGGTGATCTTGAACTAAATTATGCACTCCAGTAACTTTTGACACATTTATTGTCGACGTTCGATATTACCTAAAATGGCCTACTGTACTGATGTAGCACCCTGCTAGCATTCTACATAAATCTACAGCGGGCCGTTAGCGGCCCGTCAGCTACCCTGACGGGCCGCTAACGGCCCGCTGTGATTTATGTAAAATGCTTACTGGGCAGGTACCTTGACCTGGTGACCATGACCTATATTTTTTTTTCAGAAGAATGAGCCGGTCTCTGTAGCTCAGTCAGTTGCACATCTGACTGCTGATCAGGAGGACGAGGGTTCGATACCTGCCGGGGTCGGCAACATTCTTTCGTGGAGATTGATCATGAATTTTTTCTATAGTCATTCTCTCCTGCTGATTCAAGAAGGGCAGTCGTCAGTTTCTGGCGAAAGGATGTGCACTGTACCGGTTAACCGCTTACGTATAAGCCTGCCCAGGAAAAGTGTGGAAAGGTAAAATGGCCCAAAATGACCAAAAACTGTTGACTGGACCGTTAAACTCCAATACAAACAAACTGCTAAGAATGAAATTAATTTATTTAATAACTGATATAATTGTGGCCCGTGTGACTTTTGCCCCCAGCAGGTGCGATGCCGCCTTCTGCGGAATACTTATGGTAACCGGACCGGGCTGCCTCTTCACACAGGTCAAGACCTTGCATCATACCAATAGCTTTCGACAGGTGTATTGTAAGTATCAGGCGTGTCCAATATTTATTTATTGAAAGTTTCACAAAAATATCTATGGGCTTTTAGCAAACAGCGAGAACCCAGATCAGGGTTCACTGTTTGGCCGTTTCCCTATTTTGAACGCCAGGAACATGAGGGATTGTGTTCAGGTTCCCCGTCAACACTAGGTCATTTGTGGGATTTTTTCCCGACATATAGATGAAAAGACACCTAAAGCCCTACCGCCCAAAGAAACCGCTTGTGTTGAAGGAGCGGTCCCACTCTCACCACTTTTCCAGTGCAGCTTTGTACATTCAAACTGCTTTGTTCTGCGTGGAAGCGCCATGGATCCCAGTCTATTTCTACAAGCCCCGATGGGTAGGGGCCGCTGCGTTTGTTGGTTTGATTTGAGGTTTAGCGTCCCCGTCAACGCTGTATAGATCATTTTGGAGACGTTGCTTCCAATTTTGTGGGACTTAAACGCGACATTGTGATGAAATAACATCTCAAGCCCTGTTGCCCAATGAAACCAATAAGCATGGACGGTCCGACTCACACCACTTTGCCAGGACAGGCTTAGATCCTCTAGGCGGTTTACCAGTACTCTGTGGTCGGATTTCACCTCTGCGTAGAAGCATCGTGCAGCCTCTCTATCATCCGCAACTATTATTGACATTTATACCTTTGGCGCAAAGGATTAAGCCTTTTACTGTGCGCTGACCTTCTCGGCTTACCTGTACAGAATCTCTTGTTGGAAATAGCAGGCGCTTTAATGGAAAACAATTTTTAAACAAATATAACTTTTTTATTTTACAACTTGACAAACATGTTCCGATTTAATCTAATTGTCCGTTTAGATTCCTTTAAAACGATATCAAATAAGTGGAACTTTTATTTAATTAGTTGCCGGCATTTTTATTTTCAAATTAATAACCCTTAATCCTTACTTGAATCATACACAACTGTGGAAAAACAACGACAGTACCCTACTTTAACGGCTAAAATCTGCACTTTTTGTTAATATTATGAAAAAGCGCCCGTATCAGGCACAATGTGTTTACAATATTGTGCATTGTGATAGCAACTATAATATTTCAAGATAATATTTAATAACGGCATTTTGCGATTAAATTTGGAGCTTATTCAGAAAAGGCTTTATCGTCTACACACGCGTGTAATCCCAAAGCGGGTCATTTTCAATCGACTGTAAAATCAACACATCTTCGCCTGGGCATCTGCTCGTAATGTAAATCAATCTAAGAATGCGGTGTCTGATCTGCATCTTATTTATTTATTTACTTATTTATTTATTTATTCACGTAGTTTTTTATTTCCATGACCTGTTTAGATTTTTGCACATTCTTTATACTTACTACGCAAATTTAAATAAACATTGCTAGTAATAAGATTTATGATTACATTTGTTTGTTTTGTATGTTTGTATGATTGCAGCTGAAAGAAAGAAAAAAGAAAGAAAGAAGCCCTTGTGAATTCGTCACTAAATTTCTAAAAAGTTAAAAATTTATCTTTATTATAATTTATATCTTATTCCCATTACTCAGATACAGGCTAATCTGACATTTCGTTGTTCGCACATTGTTTTGCTGGAATACCAGAGGAATGTTTGTTTTATATTACTTTTTTTCTTTTTGTAACACTGATTATTTAAATGTTATTGTGAATTCAGTCTGGTAAATATAAAAAAAACCGTAAAGATGCCATTAATGCCTATGTAAATTGTTTTGTATTCATTATTATCATCTAGGTTGTAATTAACACCTCATTAAAAACTGCTTTATATAGAGAAAACTGGGGTTTACTGTGGTATTCATTTTTTTTTCATTTCTTGTCCAATACATAGATTGTGGGTACCCGTTGGAGCCACCTCTATGAGGCGGTTCTAACTATGTTTTAAGTATTGATGAGTTTACTTTGACGAATTAATTGTTTTTGAGATATCAAAAATGCACTATGCCGCACGGATGTATTATCGTAATGTGATTATTATTATTATTATTATAATTATTATTATTATTAGTGTTATTATTATTATTAATTTATGTATAATCTAATGATTATTAGAAAATGTTCTTATTTATTTATTTACTTATTTATTTATTTATTTCAACTGTTAAATGATTTAAGATAAGGTGTGTACCCTTTTTCTGGTGTTCTTTCCATGATGCTGTGAAAAAGAATATGCATGTAAACCAAACTTTATACAAAACAGTCAGGTAATCAGGAATCAGTATGATTTTACACAGAAACATAGGTAGAAAGTACTTGAAAGAACCATAGCAGTTTGGCGGTTCTGTGCCCATATATTTTCTCAGCTGACTCATGGGGGGAAACATCACTGAAGACAATTATCGCTTTTTATGACACACGTAATGTGTATTGTATACCGGCTACTGACCGTCAGAAAGCGTGACGATTAATGGACACGCGCACAATGTATACTGTATTACCGTCTTTCCGGAGAGATTAAAATTTATCGAATGACTTTATTCATATGCATTAAGTTCTAAGCAGAATCGGTACTATTTAGATAATGAGTATCTATTATTATTATTTTTATATCTTGGATCTAAAATACATGTTTGTTTTGTTTGTTTGATTTGAGGTTTAACGACCCCGTCAATACTGTATATGTCATTTTGGAGACATTGCTTCCAATTTTGTGGGACTTTTACCCGACAATGAGATGAAATGACATCTCAAACCCTGTCGCCCAATGAAACCGATAGGGTTTATAAGCATGGGCGGTCCGACTCACACCGCTTTGCCTGAGCAGGCTTAGATCCTCTAAGCGGTTTACCAGTACTGGTGTGCGGTCGGTTTCAGCTCTGCGCGGAAGCATCATGCAGCCCATCGATTTCTTCAAGCCCCGATGGGCGGGGGCCGTGAAATATACATGTATACTGGGTCCAAGTAACGAGAATACATCCGTTTGACATGTGGGTTTTTTCTAGAACCGTTGCTTTGAAATTTATTTTAATTGCTTCAACAAATAAATATTATCCAAGATTTGCTAGAGCCGTTCTATAGAGTACCCACAACCTATGTCTTGTACAGAGGAAAAGGTTTGGGATGATTGCTGGAAACGCTTCATTGACAACATACGTCTTTATTTTGCCCCCATCAACACTGTATATGTCATTTTGGAGACGTTGCTTCCAATTTTGTGGGACTTTTACCCGACATTGAGATGAAATGACATCTAGATTTGTTTGGTTGTTTGATTTGAGGTTAAACGTCCCCGTCAACACTGTAAAGGTCATTTTGGAGACGTTGCTTCCAATTTTGTGAGACTTTTACCCGACATTGAGATGAAATGACATCTCAAGCCCTGTCGCCCAATGAAACCAATAGGGTTTATTAGCATGGACGGTCAGCCTCGCACCGCGGTTCCAGGACAGGCTTAGATCCTCTAAGCGATTTACCAGTACTAGTGTGCGGGCCGGATTCAGCTCTGTGTGGAAGCATCATGTAGCCCATATATCTCTTCAAGCCCCAATGGGCGGGGGCCTAATAGATAGATTATTGTGTCAATGAAGATCTGCCCGCACGAAACCCAGTAATTGCTTTAAAATGTGCGACCAGAAATATGTGTAGGAAAACCTTTTACTTCCTAAATCTTCAGAAACGCATTGTCTTTATTCAGTAATTTTTGCGTACAACTCGATATGACAACAATATCATTCTATGTCTGCGGCGTAAAACAAATTAAATAAAAAAAATGTGTAAATTATTATATTATCTAAATGCACGGCCAGTATTGTGGTCCAAAACAACAACAACAACCAAAAAAAGTAATATTCAGCATTTCAGCAGCCTCACTGAGGCGGTTGGTTCTTACTAGTACCCAAAACCTATGTCTTGGTGCAGAAATAAAGAAAATAATGTAAACCACCGAAGCCCCTCTTTTCTCTATATAAGTGGGGGTTAGAGGGTTTTCATTACACGGACTTGCTATCGTGATGATAATTCGGTTATCATTTAAGCAAGAAGGGTAATATCGGATGACACCCGGAGTCTTAATTGTTCATGTTAGGTATATGATATTACTTTTTAAATACAACTACAGGTCAAGTCGCCACTTACTGGTCTAGTGACTACTGTGTTTAACAGCGCGCGTCACGATACTTGGTGATAATTCAATTATCGACAGGTAGTCGGAAGTGTGCTTACTCAATGTATTGATCGATTAACAATCCATCATGAACGATTATATTGACGAGCGTCATCTACCTGAGCAGAAAGAAAGAAAGAGCGCATATGATGAAGTTATCGTCAAAGATGTATCGTCAGTTCAGAAAAAAAGAAAGATTTACTCGTTTTGCACGGAAAAACATAAGGAAGAGAAACATATAATCTAGGTAACAACAGACATTTGCAGCACAAGCCGCCACAATTACCTCTTCACGGGAAAGAGAATAATAAAGTATTCTTATTGCCTGTTGCTTGTTTAAAATATAGACTGTTGGACCCCATAAGAATCGCCTCGACGAGGCGTTCTTACGTGTGCTCAAACTCTGTGTTATCAGCATAAATGAGAATATAACAATATTTCATTTGTATTTTCAAATAAATAAATAAATAAATAAATAAATAAATAAATAAATAAATAAATAAATAAATAAATAAATAAATAAATAAATAAATAAATAGATAGATAGATAAATAAAGAAAGAAAGAAAGAAAGAAAGAAAGAAAGAAAGATGAATATTATTTGTGAACACCTAAACTTAGAATTGTATTATGCGAAGTTGTTTATCAATGATGGCATGATAAGGCTTACTGAGTAATTAAATAGACAGATAGATAATCGGCCATTATTGTGTCAAGACAGATTTATCCGCATTGAAATCAGTAAGAGTATCTCCTTTGCATTTCTATGCTTACAACTCAGACTCAAGATACATTACGAAAACACGCCTATACAAATACATTGTAAATTTAACCACCAAACAATGAAATTTTCAAATGAAAAATTGTGTTATTTGTCATATTTCTACTCAAAACATTGATTGTGGGT
This sequence comes from Lucinisca nassula, assembly GCA_963580285.1. Lineage (NCBI taxonomy): Eukaryota > Metazoa > Mollusca > Bivalvia > Lucinida > Lucinidae > Lucinisca > Lucinisca nassula. The sequence goes on along the minus strand of OY757024.1, from coordinate 6,297,777 downwards.
GCTCGTTAGAACCGCCTCGGCGAGGCGGTTCTGTCGTGTGCCCAAAATCTATGTTTTTGAGCAGAAATAAGAAAAAATAATTTATACCCCTCCAAACCCCAGTTTTACTATACGAAAGTGGGGTTTAAGGGGTCAAATTTATATCGCCATGCTTTGGTGATCATGATGTAGCTCGATATAACAGTTATTTCACAGGCCGGTACGTAAACCTTGCAGACAACAATAGAAAATATATACTTCTATATAACTGCTTTAAAATATGCGACCATGCAGTAGTATGTCTGGAAAACTTTTATTTCGAAATCTTCAGTAAAGCACTGTCTGTATTTTTGGCATACAACCCGATACTCGATATTACAACAATATTAATGTCTGTGGCGTAAAACAAGTTTAATAATTATCAAATGTTATAAATACATTATCAATATGCACGGCCAGTATTGTGGTCCAAAACAACAAAATAAAGTAACATTTACATTTACATTTCAGCAGATCAGCGTTTTAGTCACTTTCTGCTGATCCGCAGCCTGCTAAATTCAGCAGGTTTTTCAGCGTATTAGACAGGCCCCATTAAGATAGCATATCCGCGTGACATAGTGTTTTTTTTTTTTTTTTTTTTTTCGTATCTCCAAAATGGCAATTCATAACTCACAAACGGTTATCTTCTATCTCTTGGTGCAGATATTAGAAATTGTAATATAGGTTTTCTCTGTGTAAAGTAGGGTTTAAAGGGGTTTTCATTACATGGACTTGTGAATATGTGGCATTTCTAAACAATGTCAATTAAAATAATTCAACTGACACCAATCATAAACTATTAAGTTTTTTTTCCTTCTTTTTTTTCTAATACGTGCTGTGTTTGCCAGGTCTTGTCAATCATCCGTTTCGGTTTCATAACTTTGGGGTTGAGACACACTGATGAAGATTAAATATCAGATGGGGCCTCTGTGTCACTAAATTAGATATAGTTACGCCTTAATATAAAAAGTATTAAAAAATATTTCATTCCAGCACACACAAAAATAGGATTTTTGAGAACCAATAATATTTTGTGTTAAGCACAAAAAAGGCTCAGTTTTAAAAGAGTATTTTTTTTTAGTAACGAGAGAACAGAACTTTATTTGGAGATAAACCCAGGCCACACCAAAACAGCAAGTCCGAAATTAACTAGACATCAATTGACATGAGCGATTCTCGTTCAGTATCCCCCGGGGTCATAAAAGCGAAACTGACTTCACACACAGCCGGCTTATAACACAGTTGAGATTACACAACAGGTACACATTATAGGCCTCAGTCAAAGGGAGACAATCCAATATTGACTTGTAGTGTGACTATCGGGGAACAGGTGAATAGATTAAATGTCAGATAAAGTTGGCCATGTTCTTCAAGCCCCGATGGGCGGGGGCCGCTGCGTATATGGGCTGATGCTTAAACGTGTGTGCAACAAACAAGAAAGAAAGAAAAAAAGAAAGAAAGCGGTGGCTAGGTACACGAATAGCAACAGCAAAGAAAGAAACGTTACGATAACACACGTGTGACTGAATTTTTCATATTCTAAAGTGGTTACATTTCTGATGAATACTTGTGGTATTATTCTTATTTATACTCTAAACACAGGTTGTGGGTGCTAGTTAGAACCGCCTCTATGAGGCGGTTCTAACGGGTACCCTAGACCTATATCTTAGATTAGAAATTGTTTGTTTTTTGATTTGGGGTTTAACGTCTTCGTCAAGACTCGCACTGCTTTGCCTGGGCAGGCTTAGATCCTCTAAGCGGTTTACGAGTACTCGTGTGCGGGTCGGTTTCAGCTCGGCGTGGAAGCATCATGCAGCCCATCTGTTTCTTCAGGCCCCGATGGGCGGGGCCGAATTTAGAGCAGAAATAATAAGCGAAAAGCATACACTTGTAAACCCCAGGTCACTATATAAAGTGGGCTTTAAAGGGTTGTTTATTGCACGGACTTGTTTTCGTGATGACTTCGAAAGAAAGAAAGAAAGAAAGAAAGAAGAAAGAAAGAAAGAAAGAAAGACAGAAAGAAAGAAAGAAAGGAGAGAAAGAACTTATTTTAGATAGACAACACCCTAGCAAGTAACATATAATATCAAAATTGACGATGTGCGTGAACCATGTTGGTTAGTCAACGCTTATAAAAAGACCTTGAATAACAAAGATGTTTTAATTAAATGTCAGTTTCAAAGTCAATAAAACGAACATAAAAGAAAGAAAAAAAAAGAAGAAAAAAAAAAGAAAAAAAACACCGGTCTATAGAAAAAATTTGTGCCCGGCTCAAGGACACATTACGGGAGAGAAGCTGTATCTCTCATGCGTCAAGTAGCCTCTAGATTAGTTTCCCCTATTCACTAAAATACCATTTTGGCGCATTAAAATTTTGATATTGTTTATGTAGTGTGAACAAATAATTCTGCTCCAAAACATCTATATAGGTTGTGAGTGAGGGAGTCCAACTATCGATCATACTTTCATGAAAAGCAGAAAAATCATTACGCAAACACGCCTATACAAATACATTGCCACCTTAATCGCCGAAAAAATGAAACTTTTATGATGAAAAATTGTGATATTTTGCTTATTTCTGCTCAAAATATAGATTGTGGGCACTAGTTAGAACTGCCTCATTGAGACGGTTCTAACGAGTACCCACAATCTATATTTTATAGCAGAAATAAGAAAAATAAGGTATACCCCGGAAACCCCAGTTTTACTATATAAAAGTGGGGTTCAAGGGGGTCAAAATTATATAGGCGTGTTTTCATGATGTAAGTTTTTTTTATACTTACATTATTTGCCCCTCATCACTTGGCGAAAAAATGCTTGTAGGGCAAACTTTTAAAGCTAAAAAAACATTTACACGCTGTTTTTCTACAAAGAGCGGAGTAGCGTTGACGTCATCAACGCCCGTAGAGATCAATGATTTAGAATGACGTCACTTAACGCACTGAAAATCATGTGATTCGATGCGTTCATGGAAGTATGAACGCAATTGTTTTCTATAGGTTTACATTAGACTTTACACTGGAAATGTAAGTACATGTATTAATGTTAAGATGCAAACATTCCAAGCATCTCAAATATGAAACGCTGCCAAACATGTAGAGACAGATCAGACGCGGCGACTTACATGTAACAAGGTTTATCATATGACGTCGCGTCTGAGAGTGTTATAACCCCATGTAATATTTTCGATAATCCACTAGTGGATTAAATATGCAAATTAGCTAGATACGTCCCGCAACGTTACATGTACGACGTCCTTTACGGCGTCGCTTTTAATCAAGGCGGAATATTGACATTTTTGTAAACAATCGTGAATAAAACGCTTTTTAAATGTCATATGATAAATAGAATCTTGCATTCGTGCTCATATATTATTGAATTTATTAAACTCGTTGAGGAAAAGGGATAAAATGCTCGGCAAAGCCTCGCATTTTATCCCTTTCCCTCAACTCGTTTAATAAATTCAATAATACAAGAACACTCATGCAAGATCCACTGTTTGTTCAGTCATGATAGGAAAATACGGTAAAACAAATCATAACACAGAACTTGCCTTAAATTGAAGATGGATGTTTGTTTGTTTCTTTGCTTAAGAAATAGATCAGCTCTAGCTGTGATTTGTTGAGTAATAAATCACAGTTTGGAGGTCAGTTGTAAAGTAGACAAATCACAAGCGCGTAGCGCGCGTGATTTGTCTACTTACAACTGACCGACAAACTGTGATTTATTATTCAACAAATCACAGACAAGAGCTGATCTATTTCGATTCTAACACGCTGAAAATCGGCAATAATGTTGTTGTTTCCTTCAAAATCTCACAACCTTTCGCCATTGTTAGAAGAAATCCCGCTAAAATTATCGACTGAAACACATGCATTTATATCCTTTTCTTACGTTTTCGATGCGAGAAAATGACGTTACACCGTCTAACGTCAAGGAAATCGACTAGTGACGTCATAAATTGGGAATTTTAATGACGTCACTCGTCACGCTCTTCCGAGCTGAGATTTGTTGCAGAATAAAACACAGTTATTTTCCATTGCCTATATAGGCGCGCTGTGTTAGAATTAAGAAACAGATCAGCTCTAACTGTGATTTGTTGAGTAATAAATCACAGTTTGGAGGTCAGTTGTAAAGTAGACAAATCACGAGCGCGTAGCGCGCGTGATTTGTCTACTTACAACTGACCGACAAACTGTGATTTATTACCTAACAAATCACTGGCTAGAGCTGATCTATTTCGATTCTAACACGCTGAAACTCGGCAATAATGCTGTTGTTTCCTTCAAATTCTCACAACTTTTCGCCATTATTAGAAGAAATCCCGCTAAAATTATCGACTGAAACACATGCATTTATACCCTTTTCTAATGTTTTCGATGCGAGAAAATGACGTTATACCGTCTAACGTCAAGGAAATCGACTAATGACGTCATAAATTTGCAATTTTTAATGACGTCACTCGTCACGCTCTTCCTAGCCGTGATTTATTGTAGAATAAAACACAGCCGTTTTCCATTGCCTATATAGGCGCGCTGTGTTAGAATTGTGGTTATACTGGGGCTGTTGGATGTAATTACTGAAAAGATGACGTTTCACGACCCCTCATTAACCTGTATATGGCATAAAGAATGTTCAGCGTCCCCGCCCATCGGAGCTCTTTGAGAAATAGATTGGGCTGCATGGTGCGTTCGCTCTACACATTCAACTGAGTACTGATAAAACGCTTATAGAATGTCTATGCATGTCAAGGAAAAATTGTGTAAGTCGAACCGTCATTTCCTTATAGCCGTAGAACTTGAGATGCCATTTCATCTCAATGTCGGGTAAAAGTCCCGCACAATAGTGTTGACGTAAAACCTAAATTCTAACACAGCGCGCCTATATAGGCAATGGAAAATAACTGTGTTTTATTCTGCAACAAATCACAGCTCGGAAGAGCGTGACGAGTGACGTCATTCAAAGCTGCAAATTTATGACGTCACTAGTCGATTCCTTGACGTTAGACGGTGTAACGTCATTTTATCGCATCGAAAACGTAAGAAAATGATATAAATGCATGTGTTTCAGTCGATAATTTTAGCGGGATTTCTTCTAACAATGGCGCAAAGTTGTGAGATTTTGAAGGAAACAACAGCATTATTGCCGATTTTCAGCCTGTTAGAATCGAAATAGATCAGCTCTAGTCTGTGATTTGTTGAGTAATAAATCACATTTTGTCGGTCAGTTGTAAGTAGACAAATCACGCGCGCTACGCGCTCGTGATTTGTCTTCTTTACAACTGACCTCCAAACTGTGATTTATTACTCAACAAATCACAGTTAGAGCTGATCTATTTCTTAAGTAGAATCATCACACTCGAACATGCAGTTCAATTGGTTCATGGACTGGTATACGAGTAAATACAGTGTACAGCATGTCTGGATATTAGGCATTTATTTATTTATTTTATTTATTTATTTATTTATTTATTTATTTGTTTATTTGTTTTATTTGGGTTTTACGGCCCTTTCAAGATTATTTCACTTATTTCGTTCCGATCGTAAGTCAGAGGTGGGCGAATACCGGAGTACCCGGAGAAAAACCACCTGACCAACCGTTGCAGAACTTGGTGCTTCACTTGTGATCCGAGCTAGGCTCGAACCACAGCGGCAAGAGACATATTAATTAAGAGTCGGCGCTCTTATCCACTAGGCCATGGTGGCCCGAGCATAAGACAAAGATGCGCCCGCCCATCGGGGCTTGGATAAATAGACTCGGCTGCATGTGGTTTCCGCGCAGAGCTGAAATCGATCGAACCATCACGTGAACAATGCCGTGAAAAGAACACCCCCTTTCACCCAACTTTGTAAAGAGAAAACTGGTGTTTTCGGGGGTAAAAAATATTTTTCTTATTTTTACTCCAAGACATAGGTTGTGGGTGCTCGTTAGAACCGCCTCATCTGGTGTTCCGGCGTTAGCACCGCCTAAATGAGGCGGTTCTAACGAGCACCTACAACCTATGTTTGCAGTATAAATAAGATATCATGGATTTGCATACTAAAAATAGCCATTTTTGGAGATGTGAAAAAAATGCACTTTGTCTTACTGGTGAGTTATCGTTCGTAATGATTTGAATACTCGTAAACCGCTTTGACGGTCTAAGCCTGCCAAGGCAAAGTGGTGCGATTCCCTGCAGCCATTCATTACCCCATCATCACGAAAACACGCCTATATACTTTTGATCCCCTCCAACCCCACTTTTATGTAGTAAAACTGGGGTTTAAAGGGGTAAACCTTTTTTTCCTATTTCTGCTCTAAAATATAGATTGTGGGTACTCGTTAGAACCGCCTCGATGAGGCGGTTCTAACGTGTACCCACAATCTATATTTTGATCAAAAATAAGAAAATATCAACATTTTTTATCTTAAAATTTTCTTTGTCGACAGTAAAGTTTACAATGTATTTGTAAAGGTGTATTTTCCTCATGTTGCAGGTTGACCGCTTTATATTTATAACATACAACAACAAGTATAAGCTTTGACAATAAGAAATTAATTGACAGAGCTCTGGCACAGAATTGCTCTCACATTTCTACAAGTCAAAGAGGCCCACATCAAATATAAGTTTTCACACCAAAAAGAGGCCCACGGGCAGGACTCTGGCACAGAACTGCTATCACATTTGTACAAGCCCACATTTGCTGTCATATTTGTACAGGCTGATACAAAATATTCATCTACAAACTCTCGACCACGATGGACCACTGTCTATCCAATAAGCTCCCATACAGCCTTCGGCTCTGGGAGTCTCGCCGTTAGCAACAATGTTTATTGAGAACCAGATAAATATGTTAATTATTTTCTGTGTCGTCATGACGTTTGGACTTGTATAAGCGCTTCGACAGGACGGCTTCAATCAACTGTTCACGTCGCACTGGTTTGATTAAGTCCACAAGAACCAGACAAAGATGGAAACGCACACGGTCTAACAGTATCACTAAGTGTCAGACTTTGCCGGCGACAGTAAATGGTATAAATATGTTCTAGAAAGGATTATCCTTTGGAAGCAAGGAATACACCACAGAACTCGAAAATATGGAGTGTACGTATTTTCCGTGCCAGACTAGCTAGTTTCGGCCAATTGGGCCTCATCAGTGACCCTCAAATACTTTCAAAATTCTACAATGGAATCAATGGTCCCAAACGAAAGAATATGATCTAGGACAGGGAGACATTTTACGGCCGCTACACATTCCCACACACCAGCTGTAGTGACGTTAAATATGTTCTATAAAAATGTTAGCCTTTGGAAGTACAGAACCGGAAAATATGAAATGTACATGTTTTCTGGGTCAGACTAGCTAGTTTCGGCCAAATAGACCTCATCAGTGACCCTCAGATACTTTCAAAATTCTACAATGGAATCAATGATCACAAGGGACAAGAAAATATAAACTACACTAAAACCTTTTTCTGGGATATATTTCTAGACATTCACAGTTAATATGTGCTAAGCGCAGACCTAGCTTTTTGTAAAAGCTATACTTGTTAGACTGTAAATGCGCTATCAAAGCTCATTTAGCCCATTGTATGCTAGTGGACTCTTCCATTGCTATAAGTTGGACAAGTCCATTTGTCATATAAGGGTGTCAGGTCTATTTTTCTATTTTTATTCTATTTTTTTTACGGAAAGTTTTGTAAGCAAATAGTGCAGGCCCTGATCAGACGCCGCGTTCTGCGGCGTCTGATCAGGGTCTGCACTGTTTGCCAAAGTACCCCTATAGGGGTTTCCCCGCATACAATGGGTTAGAATCTCCCGTTTATACTACGGGGGATTCTTGGATCACTATAATTAGATTATTTGGTCTTTATCCTTTTACCGGTGGCCAAGTCGCGTCAAGAGACATCTTGACTAATGACAGTTGTGTTCAATCTAAACACATTCAAGTGAATAATTCAGCACCGCCCATCGGGGCTGGAAGAAATAGATGGGCTGCATGATGCTTCCACGCACAGTGGTAAACCGTTTAGGGGATCTAAGCCTGCCCAAACAAAGCGGTGCGAGTCGGACCGCCCGTGCTTATAAACCCTATTGGTTTCATTGGGCGACAGGGCTAGAGATGTCATTTCATCTCAATGTCGGGTAAAAGTCCCACAAAATTGGAAGCAAAGTCTCCAAAATGACCTATTCAATGTTGACGGGGACGTTAAACCTGAAATCAAAGACACGTGTGACGCCCTAATTTAAACACATTCAAGTGAAAAAAAAAACATTGTATTTGTGATCTAGCGAAACTTTGTGATGTCTTTCTCATTTCTGCTGCAAATATTGATTGTAGGTGCTAACGAGTACCCATAATCTATGTTTTGAGCAAGGGTTCAATCTGTCAGAGTGGCCACCTCTATTATGCAAGCAATCTGATCTAAACAAGCCTTCCTTCAGTTCTCGAAGAAAACAAATTCATTTTAACATACCGCTACTGAGCAAGCACCTTACTTAATCAACCCTCTTTAACCTATATATTCCTAACGGCCCTTTTTTGGGACATTGGCAAACAATGTAGACCCAGATCAGAAGCCGCAGAGTCTAGGTCTTCACTGTTTGCTTAAAGAACAATATTTTTTGTTAAATTTGTCACAAACAAAAAAACAAACCGGACACCCCTATAATTGGACATGGGCTACTCCAAACTCACTAGGTAGAAGATTCCATTATCAAATATGGGTTAATACAGGCTCGACTGTAAAATTTACCCTTGTAAACCCAACTTTTTGTACACATAGTGGGTCCTGCAAAGGTAATCATTGCACGGATTTGTATACACAGTGCAGTCGTTCTCACAGGCACTTGGCCCGTTGATTTGTCCGAAGAAAATGTCATGAGAAAAAAAAAAAAAAATCCAAATTTTTTTTTCATATGAATTTTTTTTTTTTTTACTCATATTTTGACTTTACATTTCACATGTTTTTCGGACAAATCAACGGGCCAAGCGCCTGTGGTCGTTCTAAGAAAAACATTACGAAAACACGCCTATACAAATGCATTGTAAACTCTACTGCCGAAAAACGAAATTTTACGGTGAAAAATTGAGACATTTTTCTTAGTTCTGCTCTGGGTAATTGAGGTGGTTCTAACGAGTACCCACAACCTATATCAAAATATAGATTGTGGATACACGTTAGAAACGCCTTATCGAGGCGGTTCTAACGAGTACCCACAACCTATATTTTAGAGCAGAAATAACACAAATAAAGTTTACCCTTGTAAACCCCAGTTTTACTTTATACAAGGGGGGTTCAGGGGGTCAAAAATATATAGGCATGTTTTCGTGTTGCTCCACCCTCTTAGTGTTGGGGTTTATATGTCTAAGGCGGTTTACCAATTGACATGTTCGACCAGTAGAGATTGGAATCGGCCTGCGCTGCCATGCACATCACGAAAACACACCTATATAATGTTGACCACTTTAACCCCACTTTTATATAGTAAAACTGGGGTTTACAGGGGTAAACCTTATTTTCTTATTTTTGTTTTTATCATCGAGGCGGTTCTAACGAGTACCAACAATCTATATTTTGAGCAGAAATAAGAATAATATCACGATTTTTAACGGAAAATTTTCATTTTTTTTCGGCGGTTAAATTAACAGTGTATTTGAATAGGCGTGTTTTCGTAATGAGCCATATCGCCTTCTATGCTGGGTCGATTGTTTGTTAATCGAGCCAAAGTTACTAAGTGCAGTAGCTTCACGTTTCTGATGTCTACGTTACTGTCACTGATTTGTACACATTACAAAACACACTTATGCAAATACATTGTAAACTTTACTGCCGAAAAATCAATATTTTCATATGAAAATTAAAAATGCTATACTTTCCTTATTTCTGCTCAAAATATAGATTGTGGGTACACGTTAGAACCGCCTCATCGAGACGATTCTTAGGAGTACCCACAACCTATATTTTAGAGCAGAAATAAAAAATAAGGTTTACCCCTGTAAACCCCAGTTTTACTATATAAAAGTAGGGTTCAAGGGGGTAAAAAATTCAACATTATATAGGTGTGTTTTCGTGAGGTTCCAGGTAACGCACTGTGATCGCTGTGACGTCATAGTGTTGCATAAAGACGGTTATCCGTTTGTTTATTTGAAATCAGGTTTTACGTCCCCGTCAACACTTTTAAGGTTACTTTCAATTTTGTGGGAATTTTACCCGACATTGAGATGAAATGACATCTCAAGCTCTGCCGTCCAAACAAACCATTAGGGTTAATATGTAGGGACGGTCCGACTCGCACAACTTTGCCTGGGCAGGCTTAGACCCTCTAAGTGGTTTACCAGTACTCATGTGCGGTCGTTTCAGCTCTGCGTGGAAGAATTATGCAGCCCAATCTATTTCTCCAAGCCCTGATGATCGGGGACCCAGAGTATTACCCGTAAACTTTAGACTGGACACGTGTAAGGTTAGGCAAACAGTGTAGATCCAGATCAGACGCTACATAAAGCGGCGTCTGCTCAGGGTGTACACTGTTTGTTTAATGTGCAGGGTTTAAAGGTTAAATGAAAAATCTAGGAGTCCCCGTTCATGACCGTCCTTACAGCCTACATGCAGATACGACTGGCCAACCAGTACTGTCTGTGCTTTGATTAGTTGTGTGCACCGGGATGTGGAGAAAACCCAGGAAACCAGGGAAGATTCTGATCAGACTGCGCATGCTCAGTCTGATCAGAGTCTTCGTTTGTTGAATATATGGCAACCAGCACCATTTGCTATGCACAAGCTCGAGAACCAATAACGAAAACTCTCGTCGGATCGGATTGTACACATGCGCAGGCTAACGAGACAGAATGTTTGCACATGCGCAGGCTAATGAGACAGAATGTGAGACCGATTGTGAGACATTATGGGTCGTTATAAGACAAGTTTTCTGGTGACGCAGCTGAAAAACCTGTTTGTGACACATCCAAAGTGATATTACGCCAATTTGGGACAGTTGCAAGGATTCTCAAATTAAATAACAGCGGTCTTTTCCCATTTCGGTAAGTACATTGTACATGTCGATCTTTAGTTTCCTGAAAGGTTACCTACGCCGCGAAACGTCTCTTTAATGCCATTTTATCATATGAAGTCGTGTCTGAGAATGTAATAACGCCATGTAATAAATTTGATAATCCACTAGTGGATAAATTGATGTAAATTAGTTAGATGCGCGCGCCCCGTATTGTTACACGTACGCCGTCCTTAATGCTACAGTATATAATTGCAACACGCAACACTATGACCTTGTCCGGAACAGTCCTTCGTGGGCACACACTGTCCGTGTTGGGGACATTGCATTTCTGTTGAATAGTTGGCGTGTCATACTAAGTTATTTATAAGACTTTCAAGGGGCGTAACAAATCAAAACAAACAAAAAAATCAACACATTGCATATTTTGCAATAGTTTGGTTAATCACTTTAATTTTGATTAAAGGATTTCAATTAAAAAATACATAAAAATATGCCTAACATAAAGTTTTATTAATCTATTCCAATTTGTATTGGTGACAAAATATTTGCTGGTAATAAACCTTTTCATAGTTGAAATTATTTTGATACTTATAGTAAGTTGCGGTCCTCCGCGAAAGAAGTCACCTAACTCCCAATCGGCTAGCTGATAACTGTCAAACATACAGGAGTCAGCATATTGGCAGCCTAGGGAGAAGACCTACAACTAATCCCAGCTGGCGAACTGGGGGTAGCCCCTATGTGCCCTAGGCGCCCGGTTACCTTAAAACATCCGTTAAGTCATCTATTTATTTTGCATCAGGACAAAGAAAAAGAACAACGTTGAATTCGAAGGGATGTTTTTTATTGTATCGTGATCCCAAATATCAAAGGAGTCAGTAAAATGTCCATTTAAAGAAGCATTTAACCCAGCTAATTAAGAATCAATTAGTCCTTACAAAAGAAACATTCTGACTAAAAGGCAAAAATTATTCTATTGTGGAAGCAGGCTACAAACCGCATACAAATCCATACACTTTCCACTTGTCTGGAGCAAAATAATCCGTAATCAAAATTTGCCGCATGACGTTAAATTAAACTGGAAATTTCTTCTGACGAAACGTCAACTTTCAACGTCATTTTCCGCGTTTTACGCTGATACTGGTAACCGCTGATACTCGTTTTCAGCATTTCTTTTAGGGCTACTGATGAGGCCTTGATGGCCGAAACAAGCTTGTCTGGCCCAAACAACAAATGGATTCTGCTATTTTCGTTTTTGAATGCGTTCATGGTTCTCAAAGGGCATCCCTTTTAGCCTTATTTAATACACATGATTTAAAGCAAACTAGACATTTGAACAATTTCCTGCAATTGTTTTTAGCGATTGGTGGATTCTATACATGGACTCCTTTAATAGATTGTTCCCAGCAAGGACAATTTATATAGGTATGTTTAATAGACTGTTCCCACCAAGGACACTTTCTGTAGGTATGTTTTATAGACTGTTCCAAGCACAGACACTTCTGTAGGTATGTTTATAGACTGTTCCCAGCCCGGACAATTATATAGGTATGTTAAATAGACTGTTCCCACCAAGGACACTTTTCGTAGTTATGGTTAGTAGACATTTTCCAGCACGGACACTTTCTAAAGCTTTCATTAAAAGACTGGTCCCAGCATGGACACTTTCTGTAGGTATATTTAAAAGACTGTTCCCACCACGGACACTTTCTGTAGTACGCTTCATAGTCTGTTCCCAGCACGGACACTTTCTAAAGCTATGTTCAATAGACTGTTCCCATCAAGGACACTTTCTGTAGGTATGTTTGATAGATTGTTCCCAGCACGGACATTTCTGTAGATATGGTTAATAGACTGTTCACACCAAGGACACTTTCTGAAGGTGTTTTAATAGATTGTTTGCAGCACGGATACTTCTGTTGGTATGTTTAATAGACTGTTTCCAACAAGGACACTTTCTATACGTATGTTTAATAAGAAGTTCCCACCAAGCACACTTTCTGTAGCTATGTTTAATAGACTGTTCCAAGCATGGACACTTACTGTTGCTATGTTTAATAGACTATTCTCACCAAGGACACTTTCTGTAGCTATGTTTAATAGAATGTTCCCACCAAGGACACTTTCTGTAGCCATTTATAACAGATTGTTCCCACCAAGGACACTTCATGTAGCTATGTTTAATAGACTGTTCCCAGCATGGACACTTATTGTAGCTATGTTTAATAGGCTGTTTCCAGCACGGACACTTCTGTATATATGTTTAATAGACTGTTTCCAACAAGGACTCTTTCCATACGTATGTTTAATAAACTGTTCCCACCAAGGACACTTTCTGTAGCTATGTTTAATAGAATGTCCCCACCAAGGACACTTTCTGTAGCCGTTTTTAACAGACTGTTCCCACCAAGGACACTTTCTGTAGCTATGCTTAATAGAATGTCCCCACCAAGGACACTTTCTGTAGCCGTTTTTAACAGACTGTTCCCACCACGGACACTTCATGTAGCTATGTTTAATAGAATGTTCCCAGCATGGACACTTTTTGTAGCTATGTTTAATAGAATGTTCCCACCAAGGACACTTTTTGTAGCCATTTTTAACATACTGTTCCCACCAAGGACACTTCATGTAGCTATGTTTAATAGACTGTTTCGGGCATGGACACTTTTTGTAGCTATGTTTAATAGGCTGTTTCCAGCACGGACACTTCTGTATATATGTTTAATAGACTGTTTCCAACAAGGACTCTTTCTATACGTATGTTTAATAAACTGTTAGCCACCAAGGACACTCTCTGTAGCTATGTTTAATAGAATGTCCCCACCAAGGACACTTTCAGTAGCCGTTTTTAACAGACTGTTCCCACCAAGGACACTTCATGTAGCTATGTTTAATAGAATGTTCCCAGCATGGACACTTTTTGTAGCTATGTTTAATAGAATGTTCCCACCAAGGACACTTTCTGTAGCCATTTTTAACAGACTGTTCCCACCATGGACACTTCATGTAGCTATGTTTAATAGACTGTTCCCAGCATGGTCACTTTTTGTAGCTATGTTTAATAGGCTGTTTCCAGCACGGACACTTCTGTATATATGTTTAATAGACTGTTTCCAACAAGGACTCTTTCTATACGTATGTTTAATAAACTGTTAGCCACCAAGGACACTCTCTGTAGCTATGTTTAATAGAATGTCCCCACCAAGGACACTTTCTATAGCCGTTTTAACAGACTGTTCCCACCAAGGACACTTCATGTAGCTATGTTTAATAGACTGTTCCCAGCATGGACACTTTTTGTAGCTATGTTTAATAGGCTGTTTCCAGCACAGACACTTCTGTTTATATGTTTAATAGACTGTTTCCAACAAAGACTCTTTCTATACGTATGTTTAATAAACTGTGCCCACCAAGGACACTTTCTGTAGTTATGTTTAATAGAATGTCCCCACCAAGGACACTTTCTGTAGCCGTTTTTAACAGACTGTTCCCACAAAGGACACTTCTTGTAGCTATGTTTAATAGACTGTTCCCAGCATGGACACTTTTTGTAGCTATGTTTAATAGGCTGTTTCCAGCACGGACACTTCTGTATATATGTTTAATAGACTGTTTCCAACAAGGACTCTTTCTATACGTATGTTTAATAAACTGTTCCCACCAAGGACACTTTCTGTAGCTATGTTTAATAGAATGTCCCCACCAAGGACACTTTCTGTAGCCGTTTTTAACAGACTGTTCCCACCAAGGACACTTCATGTAGCTATGTTTAATAGAATGTTCCCAGCATGGACACTTTTTGTAGCTATGTTTAATAGAATGTTCCCACCAAGGACACTTTTTGTAGCCATTTTTAACATACTGTTCCCACCAAGGACACTTCATGTAGCTATGTTTAATAGACTTTTTCGGGCATGGACACTTTTTGTAGCTATGTTTAATAGGCTGTTTCCAGCACGGACACTTCTGTTTATATGTTTAATAGACTGTTTCCAACAAGGACTCTTTCTATACGTATGTTTAATAAACTGTTCCCACCAAGGACACTTTCTGTAGCTATGTTTAATAGAATGTCCCCACCAAGGACACTTTCAGTAGCCGTTTTTAACAGACTGTTCCCACCAAGGACACTTCATGTAGCTATGTTTAATAGAATGTTCCCAGCATGGACACTTTTTGTAGCTATGTTTAATAGAATGTTCCCACCAAGGACACTTTCTGTAGCCATTTTTAACAGACTGTTCCCACCATGGACACTTCATGTAGCTATGTTTAATAGACTGTTCCCAGCATGGTCACTTTTTGTAGCTATGTTTAATAGGCTGTTTCCAGCACGGACACTTCTGTATATATGTTTAATAGACTGTTTCCAACAAGGACTCTTTCTATACGTATGTTTAATAAACTGTTAGCCACCAAGGACACTCTCTGTAGCTATGTTTAATAGAATGTCCCCACCAAGGACACTTTCTATAGCCGTTTTAACAGACTGTTCCCACAAAGGACACTTCATGTAGCTATGTTTAATAGACTGTTCCCAGCATGTCAACTTTTTGTAGCTATGTTTAATAGGCTGTTTCCAGCACAGACACTTCTGTTTATATGTTTAATAGACTGTTTCCAACAAAGACTCTTTCTATACGTATGTTTAATAAACTGTGCCCACCAAGGACACTTTCTGTAGCTATGTTTAATAGAATGTCCCCACCAAGGACACTTTCTGTAGCCGTTTTTAACAGACTGTTCCCACAAAGGACACTTCTTGTAGCTATGTTTAATAGACTGTTCCCAGCATGGACACTTTTTGTAGCTATGTTTAATAGGCTGTTTCCAGCACGGACACTTCTGTATATATGTTTAATAGACTGTTTCCAACAAGGACTCTTTCTATACGTATGTTTAATAAATTGTTCCCACCAAGGACACTTTCTGTAGCTATGTTTAATAGAATGTCCCCACCAAGGACACTTTCTGTAGCCGTTTTTAACAGACTGTTCCCACCAAGGACACTTCATGTAGCTATGTTTAATAGAATGTTCCCAGCATGGACACTTTTTGTAGCTATGTTTAATAGGCTGTTTCCAGCACGGACACTTCTGTATATATGTTTAATAGATTGTTTCCAACAAGGACTCTTTCTATACGTATGTTTAATAAACTGTTCCCACCAAGGACACTCTCTGTAGCTATGTTTAATAGAATGTCCCCACCATGGACACTTTCTGTAGCCGTTTTTAACAGACTGTTCCCACCAAGGACACTTCATGTAGCTATGTTTAATAGACTGTTCCCAGCATGGACACTTTTTGTAGCTATGTTTAATAGGCTGTATCCAGCACGGACACTTCTGTATATATGTTTAATAGACTGTTTCCAACAAGGACTCTTTCTATACGTATGTTTAATAAACTGTTCCCACCAAGGACACTTTCTGTAGCTATGTTTAATAGAATGTCCCCACCAAGGACACTTTATGTAGCCGTTTTTAACATACTGTTCCCACCAAGGACACTTCATGTAGCTATGTTTAATAGAATGTTCCCAGCATGGACACTTTTTGTAGCTATGTTTAATAGAATGTTCCCATCAAGGACACTTTCTGTAGCCATTTTTAACAGACTGTTCCCACCAAGGACACTTCATATAGCTATGTTTAATAGACTGTTCCCAGCATGGTCACTTTTGTAGCTATGTTTAATAGGCTGTTTCCAGCACGAACACTTCTTTATATATGTTTAATAGACTGTTTCCAACAAGGACTCTTTCTATACGTATGTTTAATAAACTGTTAGCCACCAAGGACACTCTCTGTAGCTATGTTTAATAGAATGTCCCCACCAAGGACATTTTCTATAGCCGTTTTTAACAGACTGTTCCCACCAAGGACACTTCATGTAGCTATGTTTAATAGACTGTTTCGGGCATGGACACTTTTTGTAGCTATGTTTAATAGGCTGTTTCCAGCACGGACACTTCTGTATATATGTTTAATAGACTGTTTCCAACAAGGACTCTTTCTATACGTATGTTTAATAAACTGTGCCCACCAAGGACACTTTCTGTAGCTATGTTTAATAGAATGTCCCCACCAAGGACACTTTCTGTAGCCGTTTTTAAACGACTGTTCCCACAAAGGACACTTCTTGTAGCTATGTTTAATAGACTGTTCCCAGCATGGACACTTTTTGTAGCTATGTTTAATAGGCTGTTTGCAGCACGGACACTTCTGTATATATGTTTAAAAGACTGTTTCCAACAAGGACTCTTTCTAAACGTATGTTTAATAAACTGTTCCCACCAGGGACACTTTCTGTAGCTATGTTTAATAGAATGTCCTCACAAAGGACACTTTCTGTAGCCGTTTTTAACAGACTGTTCCCACCAAGGACACTTCATGTAGCTATGTTTAATAGAATGTTCCCAGCATGGACACTTTTTGTAGCTATGTTTTATAGGCTGTTTCCAGCACGGACACTTCTGTATATATGTTTAATAGATTGTTTCTAACAAGGACTCTTTCTATACGTATGTTTAATAAACTGTTCCCACCAAGGACACTCTCTGTAGCTATGTTTAATAGAATGTCCCCACCATGGACACTTTCTGTAGCCGTTTTAACAGACTGTTCCCACCAAGGACACTTCATGTAGCTATGTTTAATGGACTGTTCCCAGCATGGACCCTTTTTGTAGCTATGTTTAATAGGCTGTATCCAGCACTGACACTTCTGTATATATGTTTAATAGACTGTTTCCAACAAGGACTCTTTCTATACGTATGTTTAATAAACTGTTCCCACCAAGGACACTTTCTGTAGCTATGCTTAATAGAATGTCCCCACCAAGGACACTTTCTGTAGCCGTTTTTAACAGACTGTTCCCACAAAGGACACTTCATGTAGCTATGTTTAATAGAATGTTCCCAGCATGGACACTTTTTGTAGCTATGTTTAATAGAATGTTCCCACCAAGGACACTTTCTGTAGCCATTTTTAAAAGACTGTTCCCACCAAGGACACTTCATGTAGCTATGTTTAATAGACTGTTTCCAGCATGGACACTTTTTGTAGCTATGTTTAATAGGCTATTTCCAGCACGGACACTTCTGTATATATGTTTAATAGACTGTTTCCAACAAGGACTCTTTCTATACGTATGTTTAATAAACTGTTCCCACCAAGGACACTTTCTGTAGCTATGTTTAATAGAATGTCCCCACCAAGGACACTTTCTGTAGTCGTTTTTAACATACTGTTCCCACCAAGGACACTTCATGTAGCTATGTTTAATAGAATGTTCCCAGCATGGACACTTTTTGTAGCTATGTTTAATAGAATGTTCCCACCAAGGACACTTTCTGTAGCCATTTTTAACAGACTGTTCCCACCAAGGACACTTCATGTAGCTATGTTTAATAGACTGTTCCCAGCATGGTCACTTTATGTAGCTATGTTTAATAGGCTATTTCCAGCACGGACACTTCTGTATATATGTTTAATAGACTGTTTCCAACAAGGACTCTTTCTATACGTATGTTTAATAAACTGTTAGCCACCAAGGACACTCTCTGTAGCTATGTTCAATAGAATGTCCCCACCAAGGACACTTTCTATAGCCATTTTTAACAGACTGTTCCCACAAAGGACACTTCATGTAGCTATGTTTAATAGACTGTTCCCAGCATGGACACTTTTTGTAGCTATGTTTAATAGGATGTTTCCAGCACGGACACTTCTGTATATTTGTTTAATAGACTATTTCCAACAAGGACTCTTTCTATACGTATGTTTAATAAACTGTTAGCCACCAAGGACACTCTCTGTAGCTATGTTTAATAGAATGTCCCCACCAAGGACATTTTCTATAGCCGTTTTAACAGACTGTTCCCACCAAGGACACTTCATGTAGCTATGTTTAATAGACTGTTCCCAGCATGGACACTTTTTGTAGCTATGTTTAATAGGCTGTTTCCGGCACAGACACTTCTGTATATATGTTTAATAGACTGTTTCCAACAAGGACTCTTACTATACGTATGTTTAATAAACTGTGCCCACCAAGGACACTTTCTGTAGCCATTTTTAACAGACTGTTCCCACTAAGGACACTTTTTGTAGCTATGTTTAATAGGCTGTTTCCAGCACGGACACTTCTGTATATATGTTTAATAGACTGTTTCCAACAAGGGCTCTGTCTATACGTATGTTTAATAAACTGTTAGCCACCAAGGACACTCTCTGTAGCTATGTTTAATAGAATGTCCTCACCAAGGACACTTTCTGTAGCCGTTTTTAACAATCTGTTCCCACCAAGGATACTTCATGTAGCTATGTTTAATAGACTGTTCCCAGCATGGACACTTTTTGTAACTATGTTTTATAGAATGTTCCCACCAAGGGCACTTTCTGTAGCCATTTTATTACAGACTGTTCCCACCAAGGACACTTCATATAGCTATGTTTAATAGACTGTTCCCAGCATGGACACATTTTGTAGCTATGTTTAATAGGCTGTTTCCAGCACGGACACTTCTGTATATATGTTTAATAGACTGTTTCCAACAAGGACTCTTTCTATACGTATGTTTAATAAACTGTTCCCACCAAGGGCACTTTCTGTAGCTATGTTTAATAGAATGTCCCCACCAAGGACTCTTTCTGTAGCCGTTTTTAACAGACTGTCCCCACCAAGGACACTTCATGTAGCTTTGTTTAATAGACTGTTCCCAGCATGGACACCGTTTGTAGCTATGTTTAATAGGCTGTTTCCAGCTAGGACACTTTTGTATATATGTTTAATAGACTATTTCCAACAAGGACTCTTTCTATACGTATGTTTAATAAACTGTTCCCACCAAGGACACTTTCTGTAGCTATGTTTAATAGAATGTCCCCACCAAGGACACTTTCTGTAGCCATGTTGAATAGACTGTTGGCACCAAGGACACTTTCTGTAATTATGTTTAATAGACTGTTCCAGACAAGGATACTTTCTGTAGCTATGAATATTAGTCTCTTCGCAGCACGGACACTTCTGAAGGTATGTTCAATAGACGGACGGACACTCCTGTAGGTATGTTTAATAGACTGTTCCCGCCAAGGACACTGTCTGAACCTATGCCAGGTAGACTGTTCCCATCACGGAAACTCACTGGAGCTATGATTTATAGACTGTTCCCATCACGTACACTTCTGTAGGTATGTTTAATAGACTGTTCCCAGCACGGACGGTTTCTGAAGCTATGTTCAATACACTGTTCCCACCAAAGACACTTGTTTCATTTGTCGGGGGCTGGCAAAACGTATATGTGACGGGACAACACGAGGGAACCTCGAATCTATGTCCACTTGTGGGGCACTAACGCAAAGGAAATTCTAAGATACTTAGAATCCTTTACAATATTTATATGGAATAAGTCTAATATTTATAAACAACACTTGTTACATAATTTTACAAAGACAAACTTAAAGGGACAGTTGACTCGCAATCTATTCCACTTAGGTTAAGACAGAATGAAAATTAGTCTGGGCCCAATTAAATTTCTGTCTTAATACAAGTGGAATACACTTGAATCACACTTGAATTACACATGAAGTACACACACTCATTCACACCCTAAAATACTTAACATAATGTTCTTTCTCCCTTCCTGTTGATGATAAGGACCTGATGAGTGTTTATGGCACCATAATGTTTTATATAAACTTTACATTAACCAGTATATTCACAGTAATGACTGTTTCACCAACCAGTTTTTGCCTCTGTGTTATACCGTGGCGATTACATCTATAGCTGCTCACCGCCGAATAAAATGTAGTAACAGGGGTGGGGGACACATAAACCCCTTTACATCATTCTATACTCATCATCCATATCATCACTGCCTCATATCACTGATGCCTCATATCACTGATGCCTCGTATCACCGTTGTCTTATATCAACGATGCCTCATATTAACGATGCCTTATATCAACAATGCCTCATATCAATGATTGACGTCAGGTGAGCGATTCAGGCTGCAATGTTGATATTCTATAAGTGTAACTGCAATGTCTCCAACACGGACAGTGGGCGCCCACGTAGGACTGTTCCGGACAAGGTCATAGTGTTGCGTGTTGCAATTATATACTGTAGCCTGTATTACGTGCTATTCGACGTTTAACATTGACAGAGTGCAAATGCCATTTGTAGTTTTGCTTTTTTGTGCTTCATGTTAGCACGTATGGACATGAAGTTGTAAAACAATAAAACAACGGGCTAAATCCCGCCCACAATATCGCAACATTTTCTGACTCCGAGAGAACGCATTGTTTGAAGAAAGGATAGGCATGCCCTCTGCCAGGCTGATCAGGCTCGGAAGAGCCCAGAGGGACCTAAGGTCCGTGTCAATGAATGCGTCTTAAGGAACATGAGAATATATGATTTAAGGTTGAGGATCCGAACGGTTTCTTTTACAAGGACTTTCATGATAAGAGGGGTGGGTCATGCCCCAGGGGACCCCGGTGTATCCAAGGTCAATGTCGTTAAATGCATCTTACCATAAGAAACAAGAATACATTGTTTATGGGTGGGGATCATAAGCAGTTTCCAAGTTATTGCACATTTTATGAAATGAAGGGGTAGGACATGCCCACGGGTGACCCATTGGGAACCAAGATCTATGTCAGTATATGTGGTTTATCATAAGGAACAAGAATATAATATAGTCTATAGGGTGTTCCATTAATTCTGCCACTGTTTCGTGACCATACTGCACTAAAAGAGTAAGGGGTGCAATAAAAAACAGCAAGAGGACCATTATGGCCCTGTATCGCTAACCTGAGTACAAGTCTATTCAACACTTCCTCAGAATAAACAATTTGAAGTTTTCCGCAATTGGCCATTATGACCTACATAGTGGAACCAGGTGAACGAATCTGAACAAGGTCGATGTCAGGATGTATCTGACCGAGTGTGATCAAAATCCATGAGAAAAATCCGTTTGAAAATTTCCACCATGTCAGCCATAATATGACCTGCATATGAACTGGAGCAGAAACATTTGAACAAATCTGAGAAAGATCAATGTCAGGATGCTAATGACCAAGTTTGATCAAATTCCAATCAAAGGTTCATGAGAAGTTGTTTGAAGTTTTTTATGATGTCAGCCATTTTGACCTACTTATGCACTGGATAAATTTGCATAAATTTGAGACTGGTCCATAATTATATGGATGCTTCTGACCAAGTTTCATCAAATTCTGTTTATCTGTTCATGAGAAAAGGCCATTTTATTTTTTTCAAGGTGACAGCCATTTTGACCTACTTATGCAGTAAAGTGAACCATTTGCATAAATTTGAGACTGGTCCAAATAAGGATGCTTCTGACCAAGTTTGATCTGTTCATGAGAAAAAGCCATGTGACGTTATTTCAAGATGGCGGCCATATTGACCTACTTATTCATTGGAGAGGGCTCATTTGAATAAAACTGAGAAAGGTTGATGCCAGGATGCTTCAGGTCAAGTTTGGACATTAGTTTTTGAAAAGCTGTTGTTTGAACAAAATACACTTCGTAAATACAAACTATGTCACTGTGACCTAATTTCACTACAGATTTAGATGATATGAATAATTTTGAGAACCAAGGTCCCAACGATGTCTCATACCAATTTTGAGTCAACTATACCAAGCTTTTTCGGATACTAAGTCAATTTAGTTGTTTTGCTATTTTTAGCTCACTGAGACGAAGTCTCAGTGTAGCTATTGTGATCACTTTTTGTCTGTCCGTCCGTCCGTCCGTCGTCCGTAAACACTTGTTCAAACGACTTCTTCTCCGAAACCACTGCACCTACGACTCTCAAAATTTATATGCAGCATGATCAGACTCGAGACTTACAAGTTTGCGAAAATTATCCGGGTCGACAATCCAAGATGGCCACCGTTACTAAAATAGCAAAAACAACTAAATCGACTTTTCTCTAGAACCGCATGGTATAATTGGCTGATTTTTGGTATTGAGCTTCGATGGGCACTAGGTTCTCAAATTTATATACAAAAACTCTGTAGTGGAATTAGGTCACGGGGACCTACTTTATATTTACGACATATATTTTGTTCAAATGGCATCTCCTCGAAAACCAATGCTCAGATTTTGACCAAACTTGATCTGAAGCATTCTGATATCAGCATTTCTCAGATTTGTTCAAATGGTTCCGCCTCGATGCATAAGTAGGTCATAATGGAAAAACTTCAAACTGCTAATTCTCGTGAACTGGTGAAAGGGATTTGATCAGACATGGTCAGAAGCATCCATGCATCAACCAGTATTAGATATATTCAAATGGTTCCACTCCGATGCATAAGTAGGTCAAAATGGTCGATATCGGGAAAACTTCAAACCGCTGATTCTCGTGAATGGATGAACAGAATTTGATTAAACATGGTCAGAAGCATCCTTACATCAACCTGTATCAGATTTATTCGAATGCTTCCACTCCGATGCATAAGTAGGTCATAATGGCTGACATCGAGAAAACATAAAATTGCTGATTCTCATTAATGGCTGAACGGAATTTGATCAAACTTGGTCAGAAAGATCCTTACATCAACCTGTATCAGATTTATTCAAATGGTTTCACTCCAATGCATAACTAGGTGATAATGGCCGACATCATGAAAAATTTTAAACTGCTGATTCTCTTTAATGGATGAACAGAATTGGATCAAACTTGGAACCGTCTATTAAACATACCTACAGCAGTCTCCGTCGTAGGAAGAGAAAGTGTCCTTGTCGGGAACAGTCTATTAAACATAACTACAGAAAGTGCCCTTGGTGGGAACAGTCTATTAAACAGACCTAAAGAAGTGTCCGTGCTGGGAACAGTCTATAAAGCATACCTAAAGAAGTGTCCTTGGTGGGAACAGTCCATTAAAAATACCTAAAGAAGTGTCCGTGTTGGGAACAGTCTATTAAACATAACCTCCGAAAGTGTCCTTGGTGGGAACAGTCTATTAAACATACCTAAAGAAGTATCCGTGCTGGGAGCAGTCTATTAAACATAACTACAGAAAGTGTCCTTGGTAGGAACAGTCTATTAAACATACCTAAAGCAGTGTCTATGGTGGGAACAGTCTATTAAACATACCTTAATAAGTGTCCGTGCTTGGAACAGTCTATTAAACATACTTTAAGAAGTGTCCGTGCTGGGAATAGTCTATTAAACACCACAGGACCATTGGTCCTGAATCGCTCACCTGACGTCAGTCAGCCCAGCGGTTCCAGAGGAGAAGACATTTAAAAATGTGGACACACAGGCACACGACTGACAAACTCTGACCACCCTATAAGTTCACAAATGAGCTTTCGGCTCAGGTGAGATAATAACTACAAAAAGTGTCCTTGGTGGGAACATTCTATCAAACATAGCTACAGAAAGTGTTCTTGGTGGGAACAGTCTATTAAACATAGCAACAGTAAGTGTCCATGCTTGGAACAGTCTATTAAACAGAGCTGCAGAAAGTGTCCTTGGTGGGAACATAAACATTGAATCCTTAAGATTTTTCTTAGTAAAAAAAGTTTGTGCTCAAAAAATAATCTTACCAGATCTCAATAAAATTTTTGGAGTCTGGGTGAAAAATAGTGGGTTGTTCGGGTGACAGCAAGCAAACATTTTTTATGGATGGCCTCAGCTCCGTTTTCAGGAATGTACACTTATTTGGACTTTCTCCTACACATAACTACAGCAGTGTCTGTGATGGGAACCGTCTATTAAACATACCTACAGCAGTGTCCGTCGTAGCAAGAGAAAGTGTCCTTGTCGGGAACAGTCTATTAAACATAACTACAGAAAGTGTCCTTGGTGGGAACAGTCTATTAAACAGACCTAAAGAAGTGTCCGTGCTGGGAACAGTCTATAAAGCATACCTACAGAAGTGTCCTTGGTGGGAACAGTCCGTTAAAATACCTAAAGAAGTGACCGTGTTGGGAACAGTCTATCAAACATAACTACAGAAAGTGTCCTTGGTGGGGACAGTCTATTAAACATACCTAAAGAAGTGTCCATGTTGGGAAAAGTCTATTAAACATAACTACAGAAAGTGTCCTTTGTAGGAACAGTTTATAAAACATACGTAAAGAAGTGTCTGTGCTGGAAACAGTCTATTAAACATACCTAAATAAGTGTCCGTGCTGGGAACAGTCTATAAAACATAGCTACAAAAAGTGTCCATGCTGGGAACAGTCTATTAAACATAGCTACATGAAGTGTCCATGCTGGGAACAGTCTATTAAACATAGCTACATGAAGTGTCCTTGGTGGGAACAGTCTGTTAAAAATGTCTACAGAAAGTGTCCTTGGTGGGAACATTCTATTAAACATAACTACAAAAAGTGTCCATGCTGGGAACAGTCTATTAAACATAGCTACATGAAGTGTCCTTGGTGGGAACAGTCTGTTAAAAACGGCTACAGAAAGTGTCCTTGGTGGGGACATTCTATTAAACATAGCTACAGAAAGTGTCCTTGGTGGGAACAGTTTATTAAACATACGTATAGAAAGAGTCCTTGTTGGAAACAGTCTATTAAACATATATACAGAAGTGTCCGTGCTGGAAACAGCCTATTAAACATAGCTACAAAAAGTGTCCATGCTGGGAACAGTCTATTAAACATAGCTACATGAAGTGTCCTTGGTGGGAACAGTCTGTTAAAAATGGCCACAGAAAGTGTCCTTGGTGGGAACATTCTATTTAACATAGCTACAAAAAGTGTCCATGCTGGGAACAGTCTATTAAACATAGCTACATGAAGTGTACTTGGTGGGAACAGTCTGTTAAAAACGGCTACAGAAAGTGTCCTTGGTGGGAACATTCTATTAAACATAGCTACAAAAAGTATCCATGCTGGGAACAGTCTATTAAACATAGCTACATGAAGTGTCCATGCTGGGAACAGTCTATTTAACATAGCTACATGAAGTGTCCTTGGTGGGAACAGTCTGTTAAAAATGTCTAGAGAAAGTGTCCTTGGTGGGAACATTCTATTAAACATAACTACAAAAAAGTGTCCATGCTGGGAACAGTCTATTAAACATAGCTACATGAAGTGTCCTTGATGGGAACAGTCTGTTAAAAACGGCTACAGAAAGTGTCCTTGGTGGGGACATTCTATTAAATATAGCTACAGAAAGTGTCCTTGGTGGGAACAGTTTATTAAACATACGTATAGAAAGAGTCCTTGTTGGAAACAGTCTATTAAACATATATACAGAAGTGTCCGTGCTGGAAACAGCCTATTAAACATAGCTACAAAAAGTGTCCATGCTGGGAACAGTCTATTAAACATAGCTACATGAAGTGTCTTTGATGGGAACAGTCTGTTAAAAATGGCTACAGAAAGTGTCCTTGGTGGGAACATTCTATTAAACATAGCTACAAAAAGTGTCCATGCAGGGAACAGTCTGTTAAACATAGCTACATGAAGTGTACTTGGTGGCAACAGTCTGTTAAAAACGGCTACAGAAAGTGTCCGTGCTGGGAACAGTCTATAAAACATAGCTACAAAAAGTGTCCATGCTGGGAACAGTCTATTAAACATAGCTACATGAAGTGTCCATGCTGGGAACAGTCTATTAAACATAGCTACATGAAGTGTCCTTGGTGGGAACAGTCTGTTAAAAATGTCTACAGAAAGTGTCCTTGGTGGGAACATTCTATTAAACATAACTACAAAAAGTGTCCATGCTGGGAACAGTCTATTAAACATAGCTACATGAAGTGTCCTTGGTGGGAACAGTCTGTTAAAAACGGCTACAGAAAGTGTCCTTGGTGCGGACATATTTAACTACAGCTTGTGTGTGGGAATGTGTGGCGGCGGTAAAACGTCTCCCTTCCCTACATCATAGTAATGATTATATTTTCTTGTCCTTTGGGATCATTGTTTCCATTGTGGAATTTTAAAAATATCTGAGGGTCACTGATGAGGCCTAATTGGCCGAAACTAGCTAGTCTGGCCCAGAAAACATGCACACTCCTTATTTTTCACTTCTTTGGTGTATTCTTTGCTTCCAAGGGATAACCCTTTTACAGAACATATTTAACTTCACTACAGCTGGTGTGTGGGAATGTGTGGCGGCGGTAAAACGTCTCCCTGCCCTACATCATAGTGTAGATTATATTTTCTTGTCCTTTGGGATCATTGTTTCCATTGTGGAATTTTAAAAATATCTGAGGGTCACTGATGAGGCCTAATTGGCCGAAACTAGCTAGTCTGGCCCAGAAAACATGCGCACTCCTTATTTTTCACTTCTGTGGTGTATTCTTTGCTTCCAAGGGATAACCCTTTTACAGAACATATTTAACTTCACTACAGCTGGTGTGTGGGAATGTGTGGCGGCGGTAAAACATCTCCCTGCCCTACATCATAGTGTAGATTATATTTTCTTGTCCTTTGGGATCATTGTTTCCATTGTGGAATTTTAAAAATATCTGAGGGTCACTGATGAGGCCTAATTGGCCGAAACTAGCTAGTCTGGCCCAGAAAACATGCACACTCCTTATTTTTCACTTCTGTGGTGTATTCTTTGCTTCCAAGGGATAACCCTTTTACAGAACATATTTAACTTCACTACAGCTGGTGTGTGGGAATGTGTGGCGGCGGTAAAACGTCTCCCTGCCCTACATCATAGTGTAGATTATATTTTCTTGTCCTTTGGGATCATTGTTTCCATTGTGGAATTTTAAAAATATCTGAGGGTCACTGATGAGGCCTAATTGGCCGAAACTAGCTAGTCAGGCCCAGAAAACATGCACACTCCTTATTTTTCACTTCTGTGGTGTATTCTTTGCTTCCAAGGGATAACCCTTTTACAGAACATATTCTATTAAACATAGCTACAGAAAGTGTCCTTGGTGGGAACAGTTTATTAAACATACGTATAGAAAGAGTCCTTGTTGGTAACAGTCTATTAAACATATATACAGAAGTGTCCGTGCTGGAAACAGCCTATTAAACATAGCTACAAAAAGTGTCCATGCTGGGAACAGTCTATTAAACATAGCTACATGAAGTGTCTTTGGTGGGAACAGTCTGTTAAAAATGGCTACAGAAAGTGTCCTTGGTGGGAACATTCTATTAAACATAGCTACAAAAAGTGTCCATGCTGGGAACAGTCTATTAAACATAGCTACATGAAGTGTCCTTGGTGGCAACAGTCTGTTAAAAACGGCTACAGAAAGTGTCCTTGGTGGGAACATTCTATTAAACATAGCTACAAAAAGTGTCCATGCTGGGAACAGTCTATTAAACATAGCTACATGAATTGTCCATGCTGGGAACAGTCTATTAAACATAGCTACATGAAGTGTCCTTGGTGGGAACAGTCTGTTAAAAATGTCTACAGAAAGTGTCCTTGGTGGGAACATTCTATTAAACTTAACTACAAAAAGTGTCCATGCTGGGAACAGTCTATTAAACATAGCTACATGAAGTGTCCTTGGTGGGCACAGTCTGTTAAAAACGGCTACAGAAAGTGTCCTTGGTGCGGACATTCTATTAAACATAGCTACAGAAAGTGTCCTTGGTGGGAACAGTTTATTAAACATACGTATAGAAAGAGTCCTTGTTGGAAACAGTCTATTAAACATATACAGTAGAACTTCGATGGCTCGAACAGCGATGGCTCGTTTACCATGGATGTGTCGAACCCATTCTCGAGACCCTTGCGAAATTCTCTACATAGGAAATAGTGGGTGATAATTAAAAGAGATTTTAGTCTTTTATCTTGCAAATGTATGCTATGTGTATTCATTAGAATCGCCTCGATGAGGCGATTCTATTGAGTACACATAGCATACATTTTTATTATAGAACACCGAAAAGATGTCTAAAAGTATTTCGTTATGCCTCCTGGCAGTAACCCATAGTGGCTCGAACTACCCCTGTCTCGAACAGATTTTCGAGGTCCCAAAGGTGTTCGAGCCATTGAAGTTCGACTGTATACAGAAGTGTCCGTGCTGGAAACAGCCTATTAAACATAGCTACAAAAAGTGTCCTTAGTGGGAACAGTCTGTTAAAAATGGCTACAGAAAGTGTCCTTGGTGGGAACATTCTATTAAACATAGCTACAGAAAGTGTCCTTGGTGGGAACAGTTTATTAAACATACGTATAGAAAGAGACCTTGTTGGAAACAGTCTATTAAACATATATACAGAAGTGTCCGTGCTGGAAACAGCCTATTAAACATAGCTACAAAAAGTGTCCATGCTGGGAACAGTCTATTAAACATAGCTACAGAAAGTGTGCTTGGTTGGAACTTCTTATTAAACATACGTATAGAAAGTGTCCTTGTTGGAAACAGTCTATTAAACATACCAACAGAAGTGTCCGTGCTGGGAACAATATATTAAACATACCTACAGAAAGTGTCCTTGATGGGAACAGTCTATTAAACATAGCTACAGAAAGTGTCCTTGCTGGGAACAGACTATGAAGCGTACTACAGAAAGTGTCCGTGGTGGGAACAGTCTTTTAAATATACCTACAGAAAGTGTCCATGCTAGGACCAGTCTTTTAATTATAGCTTTAGAAAGTGTCCGTGCTTGAAAATGTCTACTAACCATAACTACGAAAAGTGTCCTTGGTGGGAACAGTCTATTTAACATACCTATATAATTGTCCGGGCTGGGAACAGTCTATAAACATACCTACAGAAGTGTCTGTGCTTGGAACAGTCTATAAAACATACCTACAGAAAGTGTCCTTGTCGGGAACAGTCTATTAAACATACCTATATAAATTGTCCTTGCTGGGAACAATCTATTAAAGGAGTCCATGTATGGAATCCACCAATCGCTAAAAACAATTGCAGGAAATTGTTCAAATGTCTAGTTTGCTTTATATCATGTGTATTAAATAAGGCTAAAAGGGATGCCCTTTGAGAACCATGAAACATGAACGCATTCAAAAACGAAAATAGCAGAATCCATTTGTTGTTTGGGCCAGACAAGCTTGTTTCGGCCATCAAGGCCTCATCAGTAGCCCTAAAAGAAATGCTGAAAACGAGTATCAGCGGTTACGAGTATCAGCGTAAAACGTGGAAAATGACGTTGAAAGTTGACGTTACGTCAGAAGAAATTTCCAGTTTAATTTAACGTCATGCGGCAAATTTTGTTTACGGATTATTTTGCTCCAGACAAGTGGAAAGTGCATGGATTTGTATGCGGTTTGTAGCCTGCTTCCACAATAGAATAATTTTTGTCTTTTAGTCAGAATGTTTCTTTTGTAAGGACTAATTGATTTTTAATTAGCTGGGTTAAATGCTTCTTTAAATGGACATTTTAATGACTCCTTTGATATTCATTTGGGATCACGATACAATAAAAAACATCCCTTCGAATTCAACGTTGTTCTTCTTCTTTGTCCTGATGCAAAATAAATAGATGACTGACGGATGTTTTTAAGGTAACCGGGCGCCAAGGGCACATAGGGGCTACCCCCAGTTCGCCAGCTGGGATTAGTTGGAGGTACTGCTCTTTTCCCTAGGCTGCCAATATGCTGACTCCTGTCTGCTTGACAGTTATCAGCTAGCCGATTGGGAGTTAGGTGACTTCATTCGCGGATTGTTGTTGTTTTCCAGCTTCCCCGTGTCGCGGGTCGTCAGCTGGTGGGGTCCCAGGGAACGAATCCATGCTGGCACTACACCGTAGCCGTTCGGTGGTACCCCTATTCCCCGTTGCCGGTGAACAGGGATACCATCGCTCGGCTCCAGTCCCGTCCGTCCATGTTTGTCGTCTCACGTCTCAGGTGTCTCCGAGCCCACGGGCATCCCCTTGCCCTGTAGCCAATCGCCGAGCTCCGTCCTGAGAGGTTTGTGAAACGGTGCCGTGACCTTTCCAGGTCTCGGTGGGGCTTATATTTTGTCTTCCCGTTTGCTTCAGGAGTACATGTGTCCTGTCGCTAAAAGGCATCTTTAAATGTAGGAGTTTCTGGGCTAGGCGTGCTTCATATTTCAAGGGCTGTGGATATGTTGCACAGTTCCAATGTGAGCCTTTGTTTTTGTGCAACATAGTTTAGTTGTAGTAATTTGGAACTCCATTCTAAAGGTTTGGCTGCGTGATTGCACTGCGTTTAAGTTATAGCAGTGCTGTGCCTTGGGTTTTTGCGGTTTGCCGCAAAGGGGTGTGGGTTGTTTTGTGTAACAGGGTAGGCTCCGAGTTTGAACTTATCATTAAGGGGATCGTTTAGCAGTTAATTTTGTTTGAAAGTTTCATTGCGATTTGGAAGACGTTTCTAAAGATTGCTATACACGTTTCCATGTTACGTGTTATGCACCTTATATTCAATCAGGGGATTCGAGACAAAGATTTTTAGCCATTTTGTGGTGCTTATTTGCACCACAAAATTGTAGAGTCCATCCATTTCTTTCTTCTAGCTTGTAGCTTCAGCCGCATCTACACCCTCACGCCAGCACCATGTCTATGGATGTCGTCTACGCTTTTTGTATCAATTTTGATATTGGTATTTTTGTTTTTTATTTTGTTTGTTTGATTTTTGCATATTGTTGTAACGTATGTACATTTTTACATTATTTGGTCTGTGCCCCCAGCTTAATGAGTATATATGCGGGCGGATGTGCTCGCCCCGCCACGGACCTGTCGTGTTTGTTTTTCTTGTGCTTTAAAGATGGTGTTGTCCGTTTTGGGGCAAGCCCACCCGCTCTCTTATGCTGGGTAGGACAGTTTTTGTACCTGCAAGATTGTGCTTGTAGATTATATTTTGTGATTTTGTTTATTCTGTACATAAAACATATAGTGTAGTGTGACGGCCTCCGCCGTCTCGGGCCCAAGTTCGTGTTTATTTTAGTTTGTGGTTGACCTCTATCGCGGAGGATGTGGAAGTAGGTCAATCTCCTTTTCTGCATTTTTTTGTTAAAGTTAGGAAAATGTGGTGCCCTCCTCCACGTAGGATGTCATATTCTGTGGGACCGTAAGTGGGTCATTCTGAGTCGCCATGTTTACATGTCATTATCGCATCCTACTTGAAGGAAGGCACCATAGGAGGAAGTGTATTCCTACCTAGTCGTTTGAGGGCCCGAGATATCGTGTGCCGATCTCGTTAGCAATGCAGTTAGTACAAATTCATAGGTCGCTTACAAGCGTCCGCCTGCGCATGTGCGCAGTCGAGCACTCCTATGCGATCTTGTTTTTATGTGTCATATTTACAGTTAACAATGTTTGAAATCGCTTTTTGGGAACTAAACTCTTCTTCTTCTTCTTCTATCTCCAGATTTTTGATCTCTCTTTTCCTATACTATCCTCTCTACGGGATTCCTACTCTACAACTATTCTACAACTATCGCTTTATCTACCTAATTGAGCATTGCGTGGGTGGATGTATGTTGTTTTAGTTTCGCGTGGGTGGTTGTGTGTTGATGCCCTCCTTCAGGGTCGCGCTAAGTCATGCCCTAGTTAGTTAGTTTATTTCCCTTATCTGTATAAATATATGGTCGTCTTGACCGTCCGTTTTAATTACGGTCATGGCGCGATTTGCTGTTTTTTGGTGATTCTTATGTTAAACGACAAGGACAGTACCGAGGGCTGTTTGATGTACCAGGCGAGGTTCGGTTTTTCGGCCATGGTGGTATGCGCGTGGCGAGCTATGATGTTGATTTGTGGGACAGCGTTTCATATTTTCCGAAGGCAAAGTTGGGACAGCGATGGTCGCCTCCACAGGCACTATTATAGGGACCGTATTCATTTGTCAAGAGAGGGACAGAAGCAATACCAATTGTGCTTAGAGAGAGCCTTCCTGTGATTTTTCTGCTAGTCAGGTGTTTATAAAAGGGTCCTTTTGTGGCCCCCAGATCATTCCGTTTGGGTAACCTTATAATGTACATCCTTTATTCGAAAGCGAAAAAAAGGAAAAACAAAGAGATGTGATAAGGCCTATTGTTTCTTATTTGTGTCCCACTAATCTATGTGCATTCCTGAAGGAGAGCCTTTTGTTTGCTAGTGTGTTGGTGTGCCGTTCTCCTTTGGGTTGTGTGGCTCTCGATCAGCCAGGATTTTGACGCAACGCTGCTCAGTGCCAAAGTCCTAAGACCGCAAACCCCAGCGTTACATCTCGTCCTGATTTCCCGTTTGCCTTCCCCCCTCCGGAGAGGCCGGGCGATGGATTTTCCTTGTGATGGATCCATGCCCAGTTCCGGCGTGTTCTCGTGTGATCCTATTTCGGGCAGTGTTGCTCCCGATCAGCTAGGATTTTGGTGCAGCGCTCATAAGTGCAAAGCCAGTGGGCCGCAACCACAACGCTACACTTCGTCTTAACCTCTCGCTTGCCACACCCCTTTGGAGGGTGGGTCGGGGCTATGGATTTTCCTTGTGGTGGGTCAATGCCCCGTTCTGTTATGGTCTTCTCACAGTGATCCAGGGATCGCTGTCACCGTTAGGCACTCCTAAGTGCAAAGCCGAGGCCGCAAACCACAGTGCCTACCGTTGACTTTGTTCCCCTTTTTGCCGTGAGACGGCCGCCCTTTGATCACTACGCTCCTTTTTGGTTGGTAGCGTCTCAGGTGCGGTTAAATCATTTATTGTTTTTGAAATCGGGTCTGTAACGGTTTTGGTTTCAGGCATGCTTGTGTGTAACCTCGTACGGGGTGTGTCTCTCGTAACAGTGCAATAAATTTAGTCTGCGCCCTTAGCTTTCCCCTATATTTTGTCCAGGTAGTTTGTTTTCTCAAAGAAATTGAAAACCGCGTCCCTCATTTCCTGTGACATTAGATTGAGCAAAGCAATCGCGTTTATCTCCCCTTGGTATCCTAGTGCTGTCAGTTTTAGTTCCCTCCTAGCGGGGCCGTTCGCGGACTTGACTTGATAGATTTTGTAAGGTAACCGGGCGCTAAAAGCACATAGGGGCTACCCCCATCTCGCTAAATGGGATTAGTTTATGAACTGCTCTTCCCAGGGCCTCCAATGTGCTGGCACTTGTCAATTCGACAGGTGTCAGCTGACCAATGGGAATATACTGAACTCTTAATCGGAGGAAGGCACAAAGCGCACCCAATGTACAGCGTTTGTCCTAAGAAACAGTTCTATAGCGATTTTAGAATTTTGAGTGCAGGAATCAGACCAAAGACGGGCTCTAGTATGTGATGACGTGTTGCCAATTTCGACTGCCAAATGTGTCAGAGCACAGCCCTGTTTTCGAATGTCTGGCCGAGGAAAAAAGCTAACATACATTATCAGTTCTGGCTTCCATTATTCTCTGCCTCCACCCCTGACATCGCAAAGAAAACGCCTTCGCCGTTCGCGGAGGACCGCAACTTACTATTAGTATCAAAATAATTTCAACTATGAAAAGGTTCATTACCAGCAAATATTTTGTCACCAATACAAACTGGAATAGATTCATAAAACTTTATGTTAGGCATATTTTAATGTATTTTTTAATTGAAATCCTCTAATCAAAATTAAAGTGATTAACCAAACTATTGCAAAATATGCAGAGTGTTGATTTTTTTTTTGGTTTGTTTTGATTTGTTACGCCCCTTGAAAGTCTTATAAATAACTTAGTATGACACGCCAACTATTCAACAAAAATGCGAGGCGTTATCAAATTTCATAACAGTCATAAAAATAAATAACTTTTAATAAACGACGACTGTTATTCGCTTGACTGTGACGTCTCATTGTCTGATCTCTGAACCTATTATGTCGACAGACAGTCATGACAGAAATGACGTCGACGAGTCTTCATTTGAAGACAGCAGTTTTCAAACTGCAGAGCAACCAGAAATTGACGGAGACGTTAGCGTCCCACATACACTAACGTCAGTAGAGAGTGAGGAGACAGAAGGGCTGAGAGAACAGCGCCTTGCAGGACTGACATGTCAGACAGACCAAATTATATGTACCACATTTATGTCAGAACCTGTGAAATCAATCAAATCTGTTAAGCCAGAAAGGCCACCTCCAGTGAGATTAAAACGATATCCGTTTTCTAACAAACAACAGAGTGTCAGGGGAACAGGAAAATTCTGGGGCAAACCACCGTAGCTTATTAGCTAATTTTACTTAAGAAAATTTGGGGGCAGACTACCTTAGTAGGTAATTCTTCGCACGGTTGTTGTGTAAATAGCTGTCTTGTTTAGATAGGTTCATCCTATTCCATCTCTGTACACAAAGAAAAAAACATTTCTGATTGTTTTTTCTCCAAAAGGGGAAACCTTTGTTACGAGATGGAATAGGAAACCTCTCTGGTGCTTATGCACATCTAAATTATTTTAGTAGATATATGGTAGGGCGGTGCGAGTGAAATATTTTAGGTGAAATATGGTACGCAAACTGTGCGGCTCCATGAACAAGTCATGCACATATCATACGATGTATGCATGAGTGGTTTATAGAGAGCTGTTTTACAATACAGGGGGCCGCTAAAAGGCCGAGTCCTATAGAATTTGCCTAAAAATCGCCAACCGCCAAATTGTGCCATATATGATTTTTATTCCCGTCACGTGTTGTGTGGGTGTTCGTTTTGACAGGAGTCATGTCATTGATTATAGGGTCGTTTCATCAATTTTTCCTATGGGAAATATACTATTTGAACGCAAATCCATTATCTACTCGATTTTTGCTATCTGGCTTTGTTTGTGGCCGGTATCTCCACCTCGCCACGAATTGAGCAAGGTAATAAGAGTAGGCATGATTTTCCGGTAGTATTCATAGATATATAAACCCTGAAAAAAGCGGACACTTTAGCAGCAGGTCAAGTTGTAAGAGTGAACACAACATTGTGACGGGGAAATAGAAAGTATATTGAAAGGTATGTTAAATCTATGTTTAGTATTATTTTTGTATGAACATGCTTGTAGGTTTTGGAGGGGTTTACTTCTAGTATACCCCAACTTTCTGAAGCCTATTCTGAATTCACTGTTGTGGCCTGTAGTGATTAGGCTACTAGCTTTGCCAGCTAGACGTCGCAGGATTGATCCCAGGCTTCTCCAGTAGTAGAATGAGTCTAAGTGAGGTCCTGTCTCATGCTGACCCTAGATGTTGGTGAGACGTAAAGTTTGGACACCCGCTCATTCTGGCTCATTTAGGCTTTTAGACCCCTTTTGTAGAATGTAATTAATAAACGCCGGGTCACTTGTTTGATCCATGACTTTTGACTAGCTGTGGTTAGAAAACCGTGGTTCCGTCCCAATATGATATTAGGTGTAGAGGGGACGTAAACTTAAGACGGGTTTAACCATATCTTCATCATCAGGGCAAACTCTTACAAGAGCCTGTTGGGTTATCCGTGATGATGAACCGTAATGAATTTTATTTTACAAGCATGTTCACGTTGATTAGAAATAATTTTGTTCAAGAAGAATTACGAGTTCATTTTGTAATGATGCCGTTTTTGTCTGATAACTCAGTTTGTGCATGTATGTACATATAAAGAACGTGATGATGATAAGTGGGAGTATTTGGTCGCCACACGTCATAACGGCCTGAGCGGCGGGGATGACGTCAGCTGCGTCATCGGCGTCGCGAGGACGGTTGTGACGGGGTGCCTACCAAATAGAGAGAATTTACGGCAAACAGTGTTGGCCCATATGAGACACTAACAAATGTTGTGGATTATAGATGAAAATCTTCTGTTGTAGTTTCTATCTGTTATTAATGTATTGAATTTGTGAATAGCTATATTTGTGAGCCGTGTCGCGGAGAAGGATATGAAATAGAGATTGTTATGTTTCCTGTAATTGGCAGCTGGCCAGGTAGCGCAAAGGCGTGGTCTGTTCAATTGCCTCTTACTTGTGATAATGTAGTGAGCACAAATTTGATGAGTATTATGCTCAGTAGTAGTGAGCATTAATTGATTTCTGTAGTGCTCAGTAAGGAAACATGAACTTTGAGTATTATTGTGTCAAACGCTGGGTGCTGATAATTTGATGCACAGTCAAGTTGAGTTCTGCTGTACGGTTATTTGTCGCATGCACTAATCAGCCTGTATGTCTGGTCGGCGCATGCGCAATAACGGTATATGCATGAACATACTCTTACTTCTCCGGGAGGGGGATCATGATATAGCATGTATGTTTTGTGACTCGTTTCTAGTCCAGTTATCGTAATTTGCAGGCACAACAATGTGTGACCTGCTGCTCCCTGCTTCATAGCAGCAGGTACTGGTACGACGCTAGGCGTTAGGGTCCAGCAAGGGCGGACAGACCGCCGTAATCAGCGCCTACCAGGATAGAAGCAGAATCTTCTAAATCATTGTTCGTTGTAAACAAATGTGAGACCATGGAAGAGGTCAACTTACCTGCAGTTTATTTGGACGATCACTAAACGTCTGATCAGCAAACGTGATCGCTAAACCTAGGATTATCAACTATGTTGATAGACTAGTTCTACTAGTTCGCGAGAGGAAGTTTCACGCGAGTGCGGGATTCACCCTAAGTTATAAACTGGCCAGTCGCGTCTTGTGTTGTTTCTTTTTTTGTTTTTGTTGTTGTTTTTGTTGTTTGCTTCTGTAGGTATTCACGTCACCCGTTCCGAGCACAGAACAGTGTTTTGCCTTCGGAGCGGACGTCGTGAGTTGGCTACAGAAGCAACAAATTGTGATGTTTTGTGTTAGTGAGTGTTTTATGTAGATACTGTAAATAATTCATGTCATTCATTTAACATCTTTCTTGTGCCTTACCCCACAGCTGCCCGTACACCTGTCAGAGATCACGCTCGGTTGTCTTGTCAGCATGGGGGTTTGCGGGACGCCGTAAACCCACATGTAACACACGATACATTTAAATTAATATGCAAAGATAACCCAAATTTTACGGTTTTCTGTATCTACAACTGCTAATTTCCAGTGTCCCCACCACGGACACTTTGTTCCGGCGAACGACTGTTCCCACGAGCGACATCATGTTGTGTGTTGCAAATATACCCTACTCCCTTAATGACGTCGCGTTCACTTAGGCCGGAATATTGATTTTTTTTGTAAAGCAACAAAATGCATTTTAAATGTCATATGATAAATAGAATCTTGCATTCGTGCTCATGTATTATTAAATTTATAAAACTCGTTGAGGAAAAGGGATAAAATGCTCGGCAAAGCCTCGCATTTGATCCCTTTTCCTCAACTTGTTTGATAATTTCAATAATACTTGAACACTCGTGTAAGATCCTCTATATAACGTTGATTTCACGTCGTCGAAATGACTTGCTCTGTCTCAGGTCGGAGACTAACTGTTGGTCTTCTTTTGCTCCAGCATTTCAGTGTTTTCTAACCGTTGTTTCACCTCTGTGGTTGTTTGATTTTTTTTGTGTTCACGGAGATGTTGCGCGGATGAGTTAGGAGGCCTTATAGTGCGGACTGAACAAATTACTTGTCTAAATCGCGGGCGAGGATTAAGGGCACTTAAAATCGATTCAAGCCCCACAGTGGAATTCGTTTCCCTGACCGTTCTAAGGCGGTTCTTCTGTTGCGGTTTATTTTTTCTCCTGGTTTGTCATTTAGTTTGTGT
Source organism: Lucinisca nassula (assembly GCA_963580285.1). NCBI lineage: Eukaryota > Metazoa > Mollusca > Bivalvia > Lucinida > Lucinidae > Lucinisca > Lucinisca nassula. Next base: position 6,259,276 of record OY757024.1, on the reverse strand, counting down.
ATCGCTTGGATAGCCAATTGACCAGTTTGTGGAGAAGTAACTGTCCTTTTGGCTTACCGCTATTGATGTTTCCATTAGGGTCTAGTTGTTTCATGTTTGTGTTTCTTTCCCTTTGGTGTCACTGATTGGAGCTGTGGGTTAATTGAATCGATTCCTGATCATTGCCTTTACTTCTAATTTGCTGTTCGGCGACCTACAAACTGGCTTCGAAAGCAATTTTTACGCTCGATAGCAATTGTTTTGACATTTATTTATTTATTTATTTATTTATCTATTTATTTATTTATTCATTCATTGAGTACTGTACGACGTTGTGCTGAAAAGATTTCGTTCTCTGACATCGTTGATCGATTCAGAGTCCATGTAATTGTTCAAACATTTGACGTCATTGATTTAAAGAAAAAAAAAAGTGTAAACACCCTTGAAAACCTCACTTTATTTAGAGAAAACTGGGGTTTTACGTGGGTATACGTTTCTGAGTGACTAAAGTGAGAACTGATCTGGATCTACACTGTTTGCATAGGTACATGTATCTAATAATTCAAGAGGGTTGAAGCCGGCCTCGGTAGCTCAGTCGGATGCGCATCTGACTGATGATCAGGAGGACGCGAGTTCGATACCTGCCGGAGTCGGCAACATTATTATATTTGTGAAATTCCAACTGTACTGCTTATATATTTTTCTGTGACTCGTCTGTCAGTCATAACAGTATCATGGGCTTTATTGACCATTTCTGGGGTTGCAACATTGACGGGCCTTCCAGGACGGGCGTCATTCTCAGGGCTCTGTCTGTCGCGCTTAAATTCCGCCACACAACTTTTCACTGTAGCCTTTCCCTAGGTTTGCTACCATATCGTCTTGGATATCCTTAAGTATTTAATAGGAGTAAAAGCAATGATCAGCAATCGATACAATTAACCAACAGCTCCCACCAGAGACACTAAAGGGAAAGAAACACAAACATGAAATAACTAGACCCTTATAGAAACATAAATAACGGAAAGGCAAAAGGACAGTTACTTTCCCACAAAATAGCCAATTGGCTATCCAAACCAAAAAAATACAAGCGTATCGCTTGTATTTTTTTTTTTTTTTTTTTTTTTTTTTTTAAAGCCAATTGCCATCACTCTCAAAGACAAACCATATGAAAAATTAACCGCGACAGAAGAACGCTTTGCAACGGTCAATGAAACGGATTCCACTTGGGTGGGGTGCGTGCGCGTGTGTGTGTGCGCGGGGGTGGGGCTTTTTTTGCAAATATTGAACCACTGCTCTTTCACCGACTTTGTCCATTTTGCAAAGGCGCCACCTCGTCGATATGAACTGATCAAATGCGACCAGTCCTTGTGTGCGCGGCTCTATATTCAGAGAATAGTAGGACTTAAAAATAACATCCCTGCGTACCTCCTTCAGTACGAGGCAAACAACATATCAATCAGCCCTGGTACTATTCAGTCATATAAAAACGATCTTTCGATCGAATTCACACACAATTACAAATCTTTCAGATAAATTTGAAACGATTACGTTTCCATCATTAGTATTTAACCCGTCTTTAGTACCTGCTGGCTAATTGCAGAAAATTATATTGCAATTAGTTTAACAGATGTCTGCATTTTTGTCGGTGTTCAAAAGCAGAACAACCCTTATAAACGAAAATCCAGATTTGAATGAATAGGAAGTTTTGATATTGTGCAACGGTTTCTCAAACTATAGGCTCCACTTTTGAGATTGACATGGGCGTAACTAGGAGAAAATAATTTGTATGCAACTAGAAATGGTAATTCCGCCCCTTAATATCGTTTAACAAATGTGGACCACTATTACAGGAAAGAACTTGCTCCCTTTAGGAAGCAAATTTTGCTCCCTTTAGGGAGCAAGTTCTTTCCTTTAAGAGTGGTCCCCGCGGCAAAGAAGGGAAATATGTAAGCAAATAAAAAGTGTTGTGCATCTTCTTCATCGCCGTCGACGTCTTCGTCGCCGTCTATTTTTTTTTTACGTTTGTAATGTGTACGCAACTGCGTATCTGCGTAATGGATGCTACGCCCCTGATAACCCACAGTGAGAATGGAAAGAAAACAAATCGGTTTAGAGTTAGTACGTTTTGCCATTTGACAACGGATTCTCAAACATAGATTGTTTGTGCTTACTAAGGCAAATCAGGACAACACGCCTATATAATTTTGACCCCCTTGAACCCCACTTTTATACAGTAAAATAGAAGTAGAGGCAATGATCAGGAATCTATACAATCAACCCATAGCTCCCATCAGAGACACCAAAGGGAAAGAAACACAAACATGCATCAACAGACCTAATGGAAACACCAACAGCGGAAAGCCAAAAGGACAGTTACTTTCCCACAAAATGGCCAATAGGGTATCCAAAATAAAATAACACAAGCGACACAAACACCTAAAGACAAACCATAACAAAAATAAATCGCGACAGAAGAACCGCCTTGGAAAGGTCAGCGGAAACGAATTCCACTGGGGAGCTTAAATCGATTTTAGGTGCCCCATTTTTCTTATTTCTGCTCTAAGATATAAATTGTGGGTACTCGTTAGAACCGACTCGATGAGGCGGTTCTAATGAGTACCCACAATCTTTATTTTGAGCAGAAATTTCTTCAAGCCCCGATGAGCGAGGGTCAATAATTTTTCTTGAGAGAGTAAGTGTGTTTTTGTAAGTCCCATAACAGTTAAGGTCATACAGAGACGGGACCTCGGTTTAAAGACCTATCCGAAAGTCTGGAGAAGCCCGGGATCGAACCCACGACCCCTGATTTATAAGGCGAGTAGCTTCACTACACGTCGGTCCTATGATTTTTTTTTTCAGAAAAAAATATTAGCATACTTGCCATATTAATTGAACAAAGCTTTAACCATGGGCATTCTTTAACTAACGACGTCGTTAGTTTTGAACGACTCGTCCCTGAAGTCTATTAAACTTACAAGGAATTTTCTCCAAGTTACTGGTTGTTTGGACAAAAGGTTGATCCAGATCATTTGTATGCTATTCCGCAACGACCAATTTAGACAAATTGATACATCTTTAGTTGTGCTGCCACTTGATTTGTTGTTATGTCAACAAAAATGCTCTGACTGTGGTTAGCGATTGATTGTTCATATCAACCTTTTAGGATATTTCGCGTCGTCTCTCAGAGAAAGGGAGAACAGAGACAGAAAATACAGTGAAATTCTGCTATTAAGACCACCTAAAATTAGGGCTAATTCTGCTATAAAAGATTATTTTGAAGGGTACACTTAATTTTTCTTTGTGTTTTCTGCCTACAATGTCCTTTGGTCAGTGACCACCTTTGGGTCTGTTCAAAAGTGGTCTTTAAGACCATTTTGGAACAGTCCCAAAGGTGGTCTTAATATAGGAATTTTACTGTATAGTAGTGGAGATTACAGTCACTGACAGAGGAGAAAGAGGAAGCTGAATAGAAGAAATAACAACATTCCCCCACCATTAAGAAAACACGCCTATACCAATACATTGTAAATTTTACCACCTAAAAATGAAAATTTTCAGATGAAAAACTGTGATATGTTTCTTATTTCTGCTCAAAACATAGATTGTGGATACTCGTTAGAACCGCCTCGGCGAGGCGGTTCTAACGAGTACCCACAATCTATGCTTCTGAGCAGAAATAAGAAAAATAAGGTATACCCATGCAAACCCCAGTTTTATTATATAAAAGGGGGTTTAAGGGGGTCAAAACTATATAGACCAATTTTGGTGATGTCTACCACTACCTGCTGCAATGACAACGGGCCTTGTCCAACTGTAAGCCAATACGTATCAGTTGGACACCCCAGTGACGCCCCAGTGACGCAAGATAGACATCCCCTTGGCCTCACCAAACGGTCCCATCTGGTAAGCGATTCAGGGCCTTGTGGAGCTCAATTGCCATTTAGATGTCTCGGCTTCGTTAAATGACAATAAATATAAGAATCTAAATTGTGGGTCTTTGTGTTATCTAAATAACCATTAATTCACTGGTATGATTCTCACACTGTTTGATCTTTCCGAAATTTGTGTAGAAAATATTTGCTTTCAAGAGTTTTACAACTGAATCTTAACGATACTCTCGAAACCGTCTGGCCCATTACATGTAGTTTGAAAACAGCAAACAGGAATAAAGACGCATTCTGATTGCATGAGGATTTCTTTGTGTTGAGGTTTTACGTCCCCGTCACCATTATTTATGTCATTTTGGAGACGTTGCTTCGGATGTTGTGGGACTTTTACCCGACATTAAGGTGAAATGACATCACAAGCCTTTCCGCCCAAAGAAAAGAATCCTCTAGGGTTTAAGAAACTGTCCGACTCGCAACACTTTTCGTGGGCAGAATTAGGCTAGTATTGCTTTAGATTTGAGGTTTAACGTCCCCTTCAACATTGTATAGGTCATTTTGGAGACGTTGCTTCCAATTTTGTGGGACTTTTACCCGACATTGAGATGAAATAACATCTCAAGCCCTGTCGCCCAATGAAACCAATAGGGTTTATAAGCATGGGCGGTCCGACTCGGACCGCTTTGCCTGGGCAGGCTTAGATCCTCTACGCGGTTTACCAGTACTCGTGTGCGGTCGGTTTCAGCTCTGCGTGGAAGCATCATGAAACCGATTTTATTTCTTTAGGCCCCGATGGGCGGGGGCGATGGGCAGAATTAAGCTAGTACAGCTATCATATCAGTCGAACTTCAATATCTCGAACTACTTTAGGACAAAGAAAAATTTGTTCGTTTGTTTGTTTGATTTGAGGCTTAACGTCCCCGTCAACACTGTAAAGGTCATTTTGGAGACGTTGCTTCCAATTTTATGGGACTTTTACCCGACATTGAGATGAAATGACATCTCAAGCCCTGTCGCCCAATGAAACCAATAGGGTTTATTAGCATGGACGGTCCGCCTCGCACCGCGGTTCCTGGACAGGCTTAGATCCTCTAAGCGGTTTACCAGCACTCGTGTGTGACAGGTTTCAGCTCTGCATGGAAGCATCATGCAGCCCATTTATTTGGGCGGGGGCGATAGGCAGATATAAGGGTAGTATAGCTATCAAATCAGTCGAACTTGAATGTCTCGAACTACTTTGGAACCATGAAAATTTGTTCGTAATAGGGGTAGTTCGGACCACTGAGCGTGCTAGTAGCACCCGGTCAGGAAACGTAGCATTACGAAAACACGCCTATACAAATACATTATACACTTTACCACCCAAAAACTGAAAATTGTATTATGAAAAATTGTGCTATTTTTATTATTTCTGCTCAAAATGTGATTTTTGGTGTTGGTTACATGAGCCAGCGCCGCACACAAATCGGATGTTCATTGCATGAGCTTAGTAACAAAAGGT